>JAODPA010034386.1:0-36648 GCA_025585075.1 Nepenthes mirabilis | reverse complement strand
ACGTCTCTGGGTTCGAATTTTTGTGTAAATTGAAGAGCCTTCAGATTCCTCAGTTGGATCAGATCGCGAACAGGTGCGATATCTGCGTCTCTTAACCTAAACTCTACGCACCACAAATCACAAATAAGAAGTTAAAGAACGGTAGGAGATTGTCCCACCGTAAATACTCCGACGCTCAAGTCAGAAATCTTTTCTAATAAATTAAAAGACACACGCGTGAATGTAAACGTGATGAGAATATAGAGATGCATGAATTAGAAGAGTGTGTGGGATGTTTACAGGAAGCTTGGGCTCCGTAGATTGCACCGCTATAAGTGACTTACTATCGCTGTCGTAAGGAGACGGTGGCTCTAGGGAAGAGAGCTGGTTCTTTCTCCTTGAAGCTTTGAGCGCTGGGCGAAGGATTAAATGCTTGATCTTAGGTTACCACTTAGATTCTTTTAGGAAAGTTGGAATCGGATCCCTTCTCCGCTACAGGAGAGGGTATTTGTAGGCACCTTGAGGGAGGCTTTGGGAGTCGGAATCTCCGACAAGTGGCTTGTTGGGATTCGTTGGCCGTTGCGCGCAGGTGATGGCCAGTGGTGTTAATTGTCATTTTATGAAGATCAGGAGACCATTGTCGGGCATGGCCAATGATGGTTGCTGACTTTGCTTGGATTGACTGAGTGGCTATTGGGATGGCGTGCGCTGTGACTTGTCAGCATTAACCTCATCTCACATTGGTTGACATCTTCTGAGCCGGCACCTCTTACGCCAGCTGCCTACGGTCACCTCTAGAGGGGGCGCGCACGCTGATTGGCTGCGCATCTGAAGTATCAAGTGGGCCATGTTTCTAGATCTCTTGGGGCATCATTATTGGGCTGGACCCTTCTGCTAGTCGGATCCTTCTTCTTTAGTTGGGCTTCATTGATTCTGGCCCAAATTCATGCTGGATCCATCACTAGCCCCCCATGCCTGGGGACGGCTCATTGCCGAGGCCTAGCATGTCAAAGGTGGGTCTTCCGTGTGTCTGTGCGGGCTTCCTCAAGATGCATTGGTCTTTATATCTCGGGGACGCTGTTCCTTCCCCATGCAAATACGCAGCCTTTTAGAGGCGTCGCAGGGATTCAATGTTCTGCTGGGAAAGATTCACGGTCTGAAAACCGGCTCCGCATCGATGGCTTTCTTGTTTTTTGACTGATGGCCATTGGGTGGTGTGCTTCTCTGGGAGCTCATTAGGCCTTTGTGCGGCTATAAATTGAGGAGTTCCCAACTTGGGTGACTCACACTTATCCCTTCGTTGGTAAAGCAATGCAGAGTCTTTGGCTTCTCTTGTGCCCTAAGGAGTTCCGCAAAGAAATTGGAGGGATTTACTGGAGATTTGCAGCCGTTGTTGAAGCCTGTCGTCATGCCCTCCTCGTGGGTGCTTCCTCGTTATAATGAGGGTGGCTCAGCCACTTTATGATTGTCATGTGTCTCATCTCCGGCTAGCTAGTTTTCTCAGCTGCAAGGGGAGCATTGATAGGCCAGCGTGCTGATTCGGGATATTCCATTCCCTTGAAAGCATGCTGTCGCCTCTCTTACGGCGGATGATCATTCATCTGTGTTGCCCGAAAGAGGAGGTGAGTCTCGGAGTTCCATTGGGCCTTAGGTGGGTGCGTCGTGGTTCCGGTGGGACTTCTAATGGATGTCATTCCTTCGCTTGTGGCGGAACCTGTCTCGCCGGAAGCGTGGGATTGGCATCTACTACGCCCGTCCAGGAGTGGAATCGGCTCTAAGTTGATGCCTCCAAAGGAGGTGATGTGCAGCTACGCTCCAGGCCAATCTTTCCCAAGGGTGTCATTATTCTGTTACTTCTTATACTTTGCTTTATTTATTTATTTATTTATTTGCACTTTTGCTTATTCAAGCCTTGTACTTTGTAAATAATAATTTCAATAATGAATAAAAGCATTAGTTTCTGCCTTTTATCCCTTGTGTCATCAAATTTTCTTTTTCCTACTTCACCTGGTATGACTCAAGGGCCGTAGGGCCCTCTCGCCGCCATACATGCTTAATTGCTTGCTCATTCTGAGTGCCTAATGGCTTTTCAGTCACCCTTTCCAGTGCTCGTCTCTCAAGTCTGTGCTCAAACCATCGACGGGATGGTCTGGCGAGAACCGCTTGTGAGCTTGTGCCGTCCGCTTCTCCCCGTGGCAGGTTGATCGATACTAATGGAGGGTGCATCAATCAGGTCTCGTCGACATTTAATACGCAAGGAACTGTAGGGCCGTCACGTCATAATTGCCTTTCTTAAAAAGGCACGATACTTCAGGGCGTTGCCATGTTGAGGGGTTTTATTGGGTAGTGGTACGCCCTTCCCTAGTCAAACAATACTGTCTCCTTGGAGAAGCTTTGGCTATTTAAGTGATAGGGGCTTCTCCAATTTGGGCATCCATTTGCTGTTATGAGGCGCGAAATCTGAGCCTGTGGTTGTTCCCTCCTTTCCTTTGTTGTGGTAACGCTAATGGCAAACAGGGTGCGTGACGTTGTTCTAGGACCATTGGCAGGGTCGTCTTCCTCTTCAAGATCTGATCCCTCTACTGAGGCGTCACAATAGAGAGAGCAAGGGTTCAGAGGCCACGACGAGGTGGGGCTTACCACAGTGGTAGCGGAAGGTTGCCAATCGAAGCCTTCAGTCGTTGGGCCGGCGAGGCCCTTGAGAGCACCATCAGGCTTTGAATCCAAAGGGGCAATCAATTCCTCTCGGCGCTAAGGACCCGAGGGAGATGGTCAACCATTCCGCCATGTCCAGCAGGTAGTTGAGGATATTGAGGTCCAGGTGCAGGCCATCATTGCCGAAATTGAATAGATACGGGTGCGAATGACTCACTTCGAGCAAGTATGGTAGGAGGCGGAGGCGAAAGCGAGGGCGTTGCAAGTAGCCAACATCAATTCGCAACCCAGAGCGGGATCACTTCTCTTCTAGAGGAACTTGAGCAGTGTCGGGTGCGACTCAGGGAGGACCATGTCATTCATGCATAGCTGGAAGTTGATTTGAAGTCGAGAATCCGGCCAGAAGAGCTGGCTCCCATGCTGGAAGGAAGATTCCATGAAGGCATTTGGCTCAGCCGAAGGATAGCTTCGTTGGCGATGCCTTGCTTTTGTGTGAGTCTCCTGGACTCTCGGAATGCAGGCGCCCAAATGCGCTCAGAGTTGATCGAGTTCATGATTCCCAATCCTATCGAGCTCAGAGGGAGCAAATAGTTGTATTACGTGACCACTGGTCGGCTCTTCCTGGAAAGAAACTTTATAAGTGAAATTCCTTAATAAAATTTCTTTAGGGTAGAGCAATTTATCTGTTGTAATTTGTTGCGTTCGGATGCCTTGTTTGTCCTTCTAGCTTGAATTTTAGAAGGGCTATTGCCGTCGTTTTCAGTGGCTGATATCTCCACATTAATTGCGTGGCGTGATAGTTGGGATTTGGAAGGTGGTTGTAGCGTGCGTGAGGGTGGCAGTTTGTCAGACACCATAATGGACTGCCTTGGATAGACGTACCAAACTCTGCTGAGGGGACGCGTGTCATGGCCATCATTCAATGTGACCTTTGCATTTTCCAGCGCGACGTCGCTTGGCCTTCTCTTGCACTGCCTATTTAGACGTTGCTTCCCCACACCATTCACACTTTGCGTTTGTTTGCTTCGAGAATCCATGGCAAAGAAGAAGAGCTCCCCTTCTTCCTCCATTTGTCAGAAAATGAGCAACATCAAGTCAATCCTTTCGGCGAGCGCTGTCACCGCTCTGAGGGTTGAGTACCATATTCCCAGTGACTCAGCCCATCTCCTTCCTGTTGAGGGGGTAGGGCCAGTGTGCCCCCTAAGGGCTTCATTACTGTATATGAGCACTACATAAGGGGTTGACTTAATTTTCCCATGGAGTTGGACCCGTATGGGATCTTCGAGGCACTTAACATCCGTGTAACACGGCTTCACCCTAACGCCATCCGCTATCTGATATCCTTGTGCGTCTTCGCTGCCTTCACGAGTGCGGGTTTGATTCGCGCTCGGTTAAGGTGATTTTTTGCTTTGTCCAATCAGAGGTTTGGTTTTCAATGTCTCATCGTACAGGTTTCAGTTTCTTGGGCATAAACCCCGACTCAGTGAAAAACTAGAAGAATCGCCTTTTCTTCCTAGTGCACCCTCCAGAGTGGGAGATTTCCCGTGAGTGGGGTCCTATGAGCGATTTCTTCTCAAAAAGCATGAGCTAGGAGGAAGTAAAGTAGGAGAAAGATCTGATCAATCACATCAAGGCTGAGATAGAGACGTTCTCTACTCAGGGGTTTCACTTGACCCCCGAGCTCTTTGCGGCCGTTAGGTGGGAGCGCCTAAGTGATAGGGCGGTGGCTGCCGCATAGAATTGGAAGGCCGGGGCCCTAGTCATTAGAGAGCCGTTGAGGAAGTCGCACGAGCAGGGTGACTCATCGTTGTCATTGGACTCTTCTTCCGATGAAGACGTGGCAGCCATAAAAAGGTTGAGGGGGCTCGGGGCACTTCTAGCAAAAGGGCCTTGATATTGCCTGCTGGGTCTACCCCGACAATGCCTACCGTAGCCACCGTCGCTGTGCTGGAGCTCCACACGGGAGCCTTGACCGATCTCTGATTCCGGCTGTTGCCTTAGCGGAGTATGGCGTTCCCATGGTTGGGCTTCCTACAGGTGAGGGATTCGCGCCGAGTTCCTTGTTTGATGTCGAGGTGGGACCCTCCACCGACGAGTGGCCAGTCAAGTCCTTTGTAGGGGTGGCCATGATTGGCACCAAGAGGTAGTGATCAGCTCGATAGAGCTTGTTGAGGTGGTTGATTTGGAGCTTGCTGCTGTGCCCTTGGATGCTCCTGAGGCGGTCAACGCACCATCCCTAGTGTCGCTTGAGTTGCCTGTCTCTGGCCCTGAGGCTACTGTTGAGGCCACTGTGCTTGAGGAGACCACTGATGAAGCTGCGGTCAATGAGGCTCTGGCGAGCAAGGTGGAGGGCGTTGTCGAGGGGCCGGAGTCCCCAGGCGTTTCCGATCGTGGAGCCGCGTTGGAGCTCCCTGGCACTACGGAGGTGCCCTTTATTGAGGTATGATATCTTTGCTCATCAAGCTGGGGATTTGCATGCCAAGTCTCTTTATGTAATGTTTCCTGCGTGGCCAGGATTCATGAGCATCTCATCCTTTTTTTCTTTTGCCGATCCCAAACGCAATTTGCTTTGTCCACACCACTCTTTCTCAATGAGACTTGCACACCTGCCAGGCTCAAGAAGAGGATGAACAGGCGGCCAAGTAGCATTGGAAGAGCAAGGTAGCCGTCTTGAAGCAGGAGAACGAACGGCGGAGAGACGAACTGCTACCAGCTGGGGATCTCATCGTCAACTTGTAGGACTAGTGTGCCCGAGCTGATGCTGGCTTGCAAGTCCAACTCTCTCCAGAAGAGATGGCTCGAATTCTAGACGCAAGGTTCTAGGACGGCATACACCTATGTCGTCGCGTAGTCTCCATTGTAGCTTCGGGTGTCTCCACAGGGATCCTTGACCCTCGTAACGATAGGATTGACGATCGCTTGCGCCTAATGGACTTCCCGAAGGGGACAGGACCTTCAAGCTCATAGGGCAATTGCATTTTGTTCATTTTTTATGTACATAACTGTTTGAGAAGAACTTTGTAATCTCCCGCTTGAATGAAGAATACTTTTTTTCGCTTTGCTCTCTTCCTCTCTCTTTTTTTATATGATATGGATCTTATCGTTGCATTGGCTAAGCTATCTTGCTATCTTTGCCAATGCTCACTTTTGGAGCCTCTTGCGCTGTACTCGTCCTTCGGATGAGGACATCGTCGCATCTCACGCATAGCAGGATGCTTTGTCTAATAAATCAGACGTCGTCGCATGTCTGATGGAGTCTATCAAGGACCACCTAGGTTTTGAGGCCACAATAGCCGGACTTCAAGTCTCAGACCGTTGCGCACACGATACCATCTCGGCACTCGGCCCTAATCGGGCACAGTCACTTTCGTACGTATGGTCCTGGCCAATTGACCGTCATTGACTGAGAGTGCTCTCTTCTTCTGAGAAGGTCGCCGCACGCCTGCCATTTAGGCCCTCTATGGTTTTGATGACTGTTTGGTTGGGATTTTTCGGAGCCCCCTGGCCTGCTAGTTCGACCGCATTCGGGCCGCTTGGCACGGAGTCAAGGTTCTGTGGCTGCTAAGAGTCATCCGGCACGGAGCTGGGGTTCGAAGTTCAACTGTAGGTGGGTCACTCGACGCAGGGTTGAGGTTTTGCGGCCGCTAAAGGCCTTTCGACGTGGAGCCAAAGTTCAGAATCCGACCACATGTGGGCCGCTTGGTGCAAGGCCAAGGTTTTGTGGCCGCTAAGGGCCTTTCGACGTGGAACCGAAGTTCGGAATCCAACCGCATGTGGGCCGCTTGCCGCAAAGCCAAGGTTTTGTGGCCGCTAAAGGCCTTTCGGCGTGGAGACGAAGTTCAAAATTTGACCGCATGTGGGCCACTCAGCAAGTGCAAAAGGTTTCTTTTTATAGGTGGACGAATATCCACCTGACCTAGGGGCAATTTAGACCGTTTATACTGTGTGAAAATGGCAAGCAAGCACACAATCGCACGAACAATCAGATAAATAGATAAAAATAATAATTTTATTAATGGAAACGTATTACATGTACAAGCGCATTCCAATTCATGTATGCACAACTTACCTGGAGTTGTATGTGCCCCATTGGTAGTACCTTTTGAGGTGGGTGGCATTTCAGGTCCGATGGACTAATTTGCCTCCTTGGATGCGCAGCTTGTACACTCTGTTTTGGAGAATCGTCAAGACAATGAATGGCCCTCCCAATTTGGGGAGAGTTTGTTCCCGTGGGCAGTCTTCTCAATTGCCTCAACACTCCGAAGGACCAGATCCCTGACCTCAAGCAAAGCAAGCCTTCTCTCGCTTATTGTAGTACCATGCGATGCGCTGCTGGTAGACTGTCGTCTTTAGGCGCACCACGTCGCGAACTTCCGGGAGCAAGTCCAGGCACTCTCTGAGCCACTGGGAGTTGCCAACGGGGACGAAGCAATCGATCCGAAGGCTGGGGAACCCCACTTCGACGGGGATGACCGTTTCAGCCCCGAAGTAGAGGCTAAAGAGCATCTCTCTCGTAGGTTCCTATGGGGTCGTGTGATATGACCAGAGCACAGAAGGTTGCTCATCAGTTTGTGAGCCCCCTGCATCCTCAAGTTTTATCTTTAGTCCTTACAACAGCGTCCGATTGGCCACCTCGACCCTGTTGTTAGTCTGCGGGTATGCTACGGACGTGTGAACCAATCTGATGCACAAGCTCGTCTAATATTTAGTAAACCGTTTGCCAGTGAATTGAGTTCTATTGTCGGTTACCATGACCTCGAAAATTCTGAACTGACAAATGATATTCTAACGGATGAACTCCGTCGCGTTCTGTTTGCTTATGCGTGCTACGAGAGTCACCTTGACTTACTTGGTGAAGTAGTCACTGCCGACGATGTGAAACGTTCTCTGTCCAGAGGTAAAGGGAATGGGCCCAAGGATATCAAGCCCCCATTGCGCGAATGGCCACAGGTCCTACACGCTCTACAGCTCCATGTGCGGCTGGTGGCTCAGGGATCCGTGAACTTGGTAGCTCACATACTTCTTGACAAAGTCCATAGCATCTCGCTTCATCCTAGGCCAAAATAAACTTTGCCGTATAATTTTGAAAGCGAGGTTTTTTCTCCTATGTGTGAGCCGCACACACCAAGGTAGACTTTGCTCGGCACGTATTCGGCATCCTCCTGTGTTAGGCATTTTAGGTAGGGAGTCAAGTATCCCTGCCAGTACAGTCTTCCGTTGATAATTGTGTACCAATCAGCCGTCTTCTTTATCTGCTTGGCCTCTTTGGGGTCTTCCGATAGCACTCCATCCATCAAGTACTTTCTGTGTGGGGTCATCCAGTTGTTGTCTTCTGCAATCTGTAGCACCTAGCGTTCCAGGCCATCGATGATGGGGACGGCCAAAACCTCCTACATGCTTCTAGCATACTGCTCCTGAGCTCCTGTCACTGCATCCTTGGCCAGCTGGTCGGCCTTCCAGTTCTCCGCTCTCGAGATGAGCTCAATTTTGAACTTTTCAAATGCCTGGACTTAGGCCTTCGCCTTTGCTATGTATTTAGCCAGCTGCATTTAATGCCTTGAAGACTCATTGGATCTGGTTAACCACTAACTCTGAATTGTTGCGCACAACCAATGCTCTCAATGCTCTTATAAAGTATTCCTTGGCCAACCGGAGCCCTACGAGGAGGGCTTCGTATTTCGCTACGTTGTTGGTGGTTAGGACTCCGAGCGTGAGAGAGTACTTAATTTCTGAGCTGTCGGGTGTTCCAAGCATGACTCCGGCTCCATTGCCTATTTGTATGGCCGATCCGTCGATGTTGAGAGACCAAACAGGGACACTCACGGCGTTTGCGTCTTTAGTGTAGTCTGGGCGTCGAGGACTGGGGTCGCCATCTTGACTACGAAGTCTACGAGGGCTTGGCCCTTTAAGGGCTGGCCTCGGTCGAAACTCCACTTCAAACTTGTCCAATTCTATGGCCCACTTGACCAGTCATTTGGACATCTCAAGCTTTTGTAGGATTGTCTTCAGAGGCTGGTTAGTCAGCATGACAATTTGATGCGTTTAAAAGTGCAACCTCAGCTTTCGGGTGAAGTAGATGAGAGCCAAAGCGATTCTCTCGGTGTGAGGGTAGTGGGACTCCGTGTTCATCAGCACCTTACTCACATAATACACGGGTCGCTGCACATTTCCCTGCTGACAAATAAGGACCAAACTAATAGCCATATCTGACACTGCCAGTTAGAAATACAAGTCCTTGCCCTCCAAAGGGGAGGTTAGGAGCAAAGGATTAGTGAGTACACCTTCAGCTCCTAGAATGCTGCCTCAGTCTCATCCATCCATCGGAACCCGATTGACTTCGTCTCCCTAAGAGCCTTGAAGAACGGTAGATACTTTTCCGCAGACTTGACCAGGAATCACGAGAGGGCGACAAGCCATCTCGTGAGCTTTTGGACTTCCTTCACAGTCCGCGGAGGGGTCATGTCAAGGATGGCTCTAAATTTTTTTGGGTTCACTTTGATGCCGTGGTGGGACACTATGAAGCCCAGGAATTTTCTGGAGGTCACCCCAAACACGCACTTGGCCAGATTGAGCTTAATCTTATGGGCTCGAAGCACCTTGAATGTTTCTACCAGATCACAAACGTCGTCATCGGCTACTTTGCTTTTGATGAACATGTCGTCTACGTATACCACCACATTCATGCCAATTTGGGTTTCGAACTTCTTCTTCACCAACTGCTAGTAAGTCACGTTGGCATTCTTTAGACTGAAGGGCATGAACTTATAGCAGTATATCCCTTGGTCGGTCATGAATGAGATGTACTCCTCATCGTCAGAGTTCATCCTTATTTGGTTGTAACTTGAGTAGTCGTCTATGAAGCTCAGGAGTTTATGCCCAGACGTGAAGTCCACCAGCTGGTTGATCCGAGAAAATTGGAAACTATCTTTCGGGTAGGCCTTGTTCACATCGGTGAAGTCGACACACATCCGCCACTTGCCACTACTCTTCTTCACGAGTACGACATTCGACAGTCCATCGAGGTATTAGACTTTCCTTAGGAATTCGGTGTCTAGCAGCTTCTTCACCTCTTCCCTTATGGCTACCAGTTTTTCGACGGAGTGATTCTTGTTTTCTACCTAACGGGTTTGTGATCGGGATTGAGGCCCAACTTGTTGACCATTACTCTAACCGGTATCTCAGGCATGTCGACAGAAATCTACACGAAGACATCCGAGTTTCGCCTAAGGAAGTCCACGAGTTGGCTTCGGTCTGGCGCAGAGAGGGATCCGCCGATGTGCACACACTTTCAATTGGCTAGGGTCCAAGGGGACCAGTTCCATTGCCTCACCTGACTGAGCATGTTGCAACGACGCCTCATCGCGAAAGTCTAGGTCCTTAGTTGGTCGCCATGGAGCGGCAGGGACAACCTGAGATAGGTATCATATTCGTCCCATCATCTGATCACCCAGCACCTCGTCGACCCCATACAGGGTTGGAAACTTTACCTTTAAGTGAGAGATCAACATTATGGCCCCGAAGGCGGCCAGGAATAGCCAGCCCAGAATGACGTTGTAGGTCAATGGCAGGTCAACAATGAGGAACGTAAATGTGTGCGTAGCTATGTGTTGGTAAGTTCCCATTATGACATCCAGTTGAGACTCACTTTACACGGGAATTGGTTCATTGTCCAGGACGCACAGAGGTCCTTCGGCTACTCTCATTTGATTCTTTTTTAGACCAAACTTAAAAAATGTATTGAGGGGTGATACAACAAGAGGGTCCGAATGAGGGGAAGTTACATGTATCATATAGTCATCGCTAAAACTAATGACATCAATCTTAGCCCCTACTCTCACTCTCTTGCTGCTGGACGCGGCCTCAGGCTGGTTGCGGTCACTGCTTCTGGCTGGCCTACTGATGACGCCAATGGTGACTTAGCTCCTCGGTGGATCTTTGGCTTCAGCAGTGGCGACCTCGAGGGCTTGCCCCGAACTTTTCAGGAACCGAGTGAGGTGCCCACGGTTAATTAGGTCCTTGATTTTTCTTTGCAGGGTTCGGCAGTCTTCCGTGGTATGCCCAGAGACCGGCGGTAGTAGCAATATTTCACTTGGTCTCCCGCCTCTGAGTTCTTCAACGCTTTAGGCCACTTTGGAAACTTCTAGTCTCAAATCTGTATCAGAATGCTTGAGCGAGTATCGTTCATGGAAGTCAAGGTCAGGGGCCTGTACTCATTTCAGACACTCGGCTAGGACCTCAGTTGCTTGCGGGGTTCCCGAGAGTGGCCGCCATCTCTATTTCTCTTCTTTCTAGCAGCCGATCCTTCTGATTATCGTCTGCATGTTTGGGACGTTTAGCATCATTGGCCTCCTCGGCCACTATATAGGCCCGAGCGATGGCTTCAACTTCCCAAAAGGATTGGAGGCGCTGGTGCGCAAGGTGTTTAAAGAACTCCCCAGCCACCAATGTGGTGATGAAAGTGCTCAACTTCATCTCATCGAAGAGTTGGGGGATTTGGTGAGCTTTGCCAGTGAAGCGGTTGAGGAACCACTTCAGGCTCTCCTCCGACTTCAGGTGGAGGCGGACAATATACCAGGGCTGCTTCTCTTCCCCCTGACTCGAAGAAAACTAGCAGAGGAAACAGTCTGCGAGCTCATTGAATGAACAGATAGAGTTGGGCCGGAGGCCATGAAACCAAAGCCTTGCGTCCCCTTGAACGTTAAGGGAAAGCACTGGCACATGATAGCCTCGCTCACCCCTTGAAAGAACAGTAGCGTGCGAAAGTAGTCCAGGTGGTCCATCGGGTCTGTACTCCCGTCGTACAAATCCAATGTAGGCATTTTGAACTTGATGGGGAGTGGTTGCGTCCGAATATCCATGGCGAAAGACGACCTCCATAGGTCAAGCACCTACTGCCCAGGCTCCCCTTGAACACATGCTACCATATCTTCTTCACTTTTTCCTCTATCGGAGGGGTGGACCTACTTCGCTTCACATTGATGAAGTCTCGGAATACAAAGTTCTCTTGTGGGTCACGCAGGTCGTGTCGACTGCCCACGCAGGGTGGTCGCGTATTGCATGAGCCCTCTCCTTTGGTCGTGGGCTTCTTGTCATTGCAGGAGTTGCAGGGGTTCTGCCGTTCTGGACTTTCTTCCCACGTGTCCCCGCTCAAGAGGCTCCAAATTGTCATCTGGGTCTTGCTGTTGGAGGTCGCATAGGTCTCGACATTGTCAGGCCTGGTTGTTCTTACTGCTAGGGCCTTCACCCTGAGCTTCCTCTACCTGGAAGTCAACGCTTGGGGCCCTAACGGAGAGGCCCCCGTCCATTGCCCTCCAACTCGAGTACACAGTTCCTAAAGCATCTGCTTTATATTGTCCATGTCCGCAACCAATGTGCGCACAATCGGCTTAGGCTGCTCAGCGGCACAGCTACCCACATAGGGGACGTCGCCGCAAGTGGCAGTGTCCCTCGCCGGTGAGCTTGCTTGCTTTATTGTGTTGACCATCTTCAAAGTGAGAGAGTGAACGTTGGGACAGATTGTTAGACTTTTCCATTGTTCCCACAGACGGTGCCAATGATACGTCCCTAGATTTGGGTTCTCGTGTAGATTAGGGAGCCTTTGGATTCATCAATTGGGTCGGATCGCGAACGGATCCAATCTTCACGTCTTTCAACTTGAGCCCTACGCACCACAAACTACAAATAAAAAGTCAGGGGACAACGAGAGGTTATTCTATTGTAAATACTCCGACACTCAAGTCAGAAATATTTTCCAATGAATGGAAAGATACACTCGTGGATGTAAACGTAATGAGAATATAGAGATGCAGAAATGAGGGGAGTGTGTGGGATGTTTGAAGGAGGCTTGGGCTTCGTCGATTGCACCACTATGAGTGGCTCACTATCGCCGCCGTAGGGAGAGGTAACTAGAGGGAAGAGAGCTGGTTCTTTTTCCTTGAAACTTTGAGCGCTGGGCAAAGGATTGAATGCTTGATCTCAGGTCACCACTTAGGCTTTTTCAGAAAAGTTGGAATCGGATCCCTTCTCCGCTGCAAGAGAGTGTATTTGTAGGCGCCTTGAGGGAGGTTTTGGGAGTCGGAATCTCCGACAAGTGGCTTGTCAGAATTTGTTGGCTACTGTGTGCTGGCGATGGCCAGCGGTATTATTTGTCGCCATTTGGAGGCGAGGAAACCGTTGTCGGGCGTCGCCAGTGCAGGCCTGCTGATTTTGCTTGGATTAATTGAGTGGCTGCTAGGACGACGTACGCTGTGGCTTGTCAATATTAACCTCATCTCCCATTGACTGACATCTTTTAAGCCGGCACCTCCTACGCCGACCGCCTACAGTTGCCTCTACAAGAGTGCGTGCGTGCTGATTGGCTCTGCATCTGTGGCACCAAGTGGGCCATGTTTCTGGATCTTTTGGGGCGCTGCTACTGGGCTAGACCCTTCTTCTGGTCAAACCCTCCTCCTTTCAATTGGGCCTCGCTTATTCTAACCTAGATCTATATTGAACCCATCAAATTCAATTAAATTAATTTTATTATAGGGATTTTTATAGTTTCATTCCCTATACTTTTACACAATTTTATTTTATCTTTTTTTTTTATAACTTTTTCACTAAAATTTAAACCAACCATAGCTAATATAACTTGACGCGCAAGGCCAATATTATAAGCTTCATAATTACTGTTCACCCTCTCTTTTCTCTCCCTCTTAGTTGCTTCATTGAATTTATCGATATTAATTTCTATATATATATAACATTTAATAATGGAAAAGTCCTCCGAAACACTCTTCCTTAATACTTTAATTAATTATAGTACTTGCTAATTATTCTGATATTCTCAGCGATCTTTCTCTCATATACTCGGCGTATAAATAGTCATTTTATACATAAGCTTGGTTGAGGATATCATGGGTCGGTCTGAGCCATTGTTTCTGCTTCTGGTGGCGGCGGCAGCGGCGACGGTCGCCGTCCATGGAGATGTGAGTTATGATCGTACGTCGCTAATCATCAACGGTCAACGGAAAATTCTGTTTTCCGGCTCCATTCACTACCCTCGAAGTACTCCTGAGGTACTCTCTCTGTAAGCATAGATTTCTCATTTCTTTGCTGCACTGATGATGTTAACTATAAAACTGAACCATGGAAATGCAGAGATTTCGAAAGCCGGTTCCTCTGAGAAAGGAATTGAATTAATTTAATTTTTTTAATTATTATTGTCAAAATAATATTAAATAAATGAGAGTATCATTTTTTTAATANTCTGAAATGAACAGAAAAACTATATGGAGTAAAGTATTTCTAATGTTAGATTTATTTAAAGAATTGCTAGAAAAAATACAAGAAAAAATATAAAATAAAAAAAATTCATAGTCTTCGCATCATCTCACTCTCTTATTTTATTTAAAAAGATTTTTTTCTGTTTACTTTTTTTACCACAGTCACATAAAAAAGGCTCCTTTTATGAAAAAATTACTTTTTCTTGTCATTTTCCATCGACGTCTGAATTTTTCCTGTAATTTTTTTTTATTTCTGTAAAATAATTTCAGAATCAAACCCACATAGCTTATAATTTATTTCTATTAATTATACAGTGTGATAATGACGAATTTGTCCATTTGGTCTCTGCGTTACAGTATGATTTCAATGGAAGACGAGACTTGGTAGGATTTATTAAGGAAATCCAAGCGCAAGGCCTTTACGCAAGCCTTCGGATTGGACCGTTCATCGACGCTGAATGGAGTTACGGGTACAACACGCCTACAAATTGCTCTTAATCACACATTAATCACAATTATTGATTGTTTAATTATCAGAAAATGTTCCTGACGACACATTATAAGTTGCATGATGATGCTCCTGCGTGCAGGGGCTTTCCTTTCTGGCTGCATGACATCCCCAACATTGTATTTCGATCTGATAACTTGCCCTTCAAGGTATCAACCACCACAACTACTAACAGTTTAACAGACAGATGAATCATGTAATGACATCAAAATTGTCACCTGTTAAATATATCTTTGTCGATGGAGGCAGGCAGTCATGCAAAATTTCACAACGTTGATAGTAAACATGATGAAAGAAGAAAAACTCTATGCTTCACAAGGCGGCCCCATCATACTATCACAGGTCTAGTTTCTGTTTCCTCAAAACCTCATTCCGTGGAGGATTTATGGAAAATTTCCCTCCCTCTTGAATACTGTGGAGGTCTTTGTAGATTGAAAACGAGTACGGAATAGTGGAAGCAGCGTTTGGTAAAAGTGGACCGGCCTATGTACGGTGGGCTGCATCCATGGCTGTCGGTCTTCAAACAGGTGTGCCATGGATGATGTGCAAGCAAGATGATGCCCCTGATCCTGTGGTCAGTTCTCTCCTCCCCTCCTCACCCCCCCCCCCCCCCAAAAAAAAAAAAACAACACCGAGGAGGAATTCAGGCAAGCAAAAAAGACTCAAATCCAATAAAACCCAACACAAATTGATTGGATTTTACCCATTTTGGCTATGTTTCGGTTAGGGAATAACCCAAAATTCATAATTGTGTTTGGGTTGAGTATAGATTTACTATGTCCCAACCCAAACCCAATATGGGTTGGATTTTTACCCAACCTGAAGTTTTGAGGGTTAGATTTAGGTTTGGCTCCCTTGCCCCCAAGCCTAGCCCAGCACATTGCCACCTCTGAATTTTTCACCCAGAAGCGCTGCAACAATTTGATTTTCCAGATCAATACATGCAATGGGATGCAGTGTGGAGTTACATTTAAAGGACCCAACTCCCCCAATAAGCCATCGCTGTGGACAGAGAACTGGACTTCTTTGTATGTTTTTTGTCTCCCTTTTTTGCAGCAATCATTCTCCGGTGAGCACTCGCTCTCTGATGGACAGTGTAGATCATTCACATGTGAGTCCCCCATGCATGGTGTGTATCTAACACCGACCAATCACAAAGCGGGTGCCACCAACAACAATCACTCTGAAATAACTGTCACTAGCATTGCTCTTTGAAGTATATGTGTTTTCAACTAGAACTTCAGAAGCTGCAAGAGAAATGTGAAAAGAAAAAAAGAGGGAATGAGCTTACCACTTCCTGTTGAATTCATTTTCCAAATCTTCAAGCATACTCACTGTCAATAAATCATTTCAAATACAAATCAAAAGCACATCATTTTCAAGTTGAAGAGCAAAGATTATTAATCGAATTACCTCCTCTTCATTTATGAAGCTGGTTTTCCCCGAGTTATTTTACATGATTCTTGCTTAAATGATATCCACAGTAAGTGAAACCCTGATACCTTTCTCTGTTTTCATTGTTGAAGCTACCAAGTATATGGTGGGCAACCATACATAAGATCTGCTGAAGATATAGCATTTCATGTTGCCCTATTCGTAGCAAAGAAAGGCAGCTTTATAAACTATTACATGGTATGAGGATCTCATTCCACAACTATCCACTGATACCACCACTTCAATAATCACGAGAAAAACAGAACAATGAAAATTCTTTGGTTAGGCTGTTGAAAATTCATCGTTGATGTTGGTTATTTGCTGTTAAATTGTTGCTATTATCACTATTGCCAGAGATGTTATACATCAAAATAGTGTTTGGCTAGAGTATTCCCAGCCAATTCTCTAGAATTGTCAAATAACCAATAAGAAAATCTTTTATATTGTTTTATATATTTATTTGTTTCTCTTTTTAAAAATATGCTAAAAGAATAATAAACTTTTACAATTATCAAACAAATCTACTAACCATTTTTGTGTAGAAAAAATGGTATTAAAATAAAATCGCTTAATATTTATAAATTTTAGTAACACAACTGAATTACATGATTTACACAAAAATCTGAAAATTTCTTGAAGGATTGCATTTTTACTTTTTGTTCATCCAGAAAAGGAAAAAGTGCAGAGTGCACTAGGGTAAACCTAATACTCAGTCCAAAATTGGATAAACAGAAAAAGAAAAACTAGAGGGTAAATTTTGTCATTTCAGAAATACCAACAGTAAAAGTCCACGAAAAGCTCATACGCATGAGCCTTTGAAAAGGTGCTTTTCTGTTATTATCTCAACAGTAACAATACCATTTTTTGTTTGGAATCAAATAAGCTTTTGTAGTTGGAGGGGCCAAAAGCCCAAAGCCCTAAATCTATAATCACTGTAATGCTGCAGTATCACGGGGGAACCAATTTTGGAAGAACTGCGGCTGCATTTGTGATAACAAGCTACTATGATCAAGCACCTCTTGACGAGTATGGTATGATCAAGTTAATAAAAATATACATGAATTCCTATTATTTGGTTTGAAACTCTTATTTGGAAAATTTTAGGTTTCATAAGGCAGCCAAAATGGGGTCATCTAAAGGAATTGCATGCAGCAGTAAATCTATGCTCTCAAACTTTACTGTCCGGGGCACAAACAAATTATGCTCTGGGTAGTCAGCAAGAGGTAAAGATCATCCTACTTATCTCCCCACTGATATCAAGCAATACATTTATAACATAATCAGATAGAGGCACCATTCATACCTTTGCAGGTTTATGTTTTCGAAGATGAATCAGGAAAATGTGCCGCTTTCCTGATAAACAATGATAACAGGAGCCAAGCAACGGTGATCTTTGACAACTCCTCATACAACCTGCCTCCGACATCAATAAGCATCTTAGCTGACTGCAAAACTGTTGCATTTAACACAAGAATGGCAAGTCTGAGAACTCTGGCCCAGTTACTTGAATCCCAATGTTATAGTCATAATTGTGGTGTTACATCCTAGTCTAAATCAAGTAGAAGAAATGCAGAGCACTGAACAGACAACAGATACTTTTCTTTTTTATGGTGTTACTAGAAGCACAAGAGATTAAAATGATTCACTCATTCATCTTCAATAGGTAAGCTCACAACGGAGTACAAGGTCCATGACAACGAGCATCAAGTTTGATTCAGATGATAATTGGGAAGAATTCAGGGAAGCAATTCCAATATTTGACGAGACTTTGTCAAGATCAAATACATTATTAGACCAGATTGGTGCTGTGAAGGATGCATCCGATTATCTTTGGTACACTTTCAGGTAATCTGGCAAAACTTTGCAGTTTGCATAGTTCAAGTTTGCTAAATTTGAACCATGCAAATAAAAAAAGAAAGTATTCATGGCACGTTAGAGGTGAGTAGTAGGCATAAAGATGAAGGTAATAAAAAAGATTTGAATATGCTTCTACTTTCTGAGATGCTGCTCTAAACCAAGTTAAATGGCGGAACTTTCGCATGGCATATGGACAGATATATATCGCAACCAGATCACCCTAATACTGATATTTGCCTTATGACAAAATAATGACATGTTGTGTATCAACTATGTATCGTAATATATTGATCAGTATTGTCTTTAGTTCATTTTGCTCTACATTTTAAAAACAAATTCAGTTAGATACTGATATCTATCACCCAATTCGGTTGATACCGATAATTTCATCCATATGGAAGATGATTCATTTATCCAACCTCTACTTGAGGTTACGTTACTGCTGTTCCCATATTTATCCATATTGATTAAACCGTCAGCTAATGCTACTAATCAAATTGAATTAGCGCCAAAATAGGCAATCAAGGATGCCTCACACAAAGATGGAGATAAGGAAGAAACTAAATTTGGCAGAACTGCTGTGGTAGATCATAAACAACCATTGTCATTGCATAGGAAGCAAATAGAATGGAACAAAATCAATACAACCAGCTCTCACATAACTTGATTGAGGCAATGTGAACAATAAAATATGACATGCAGAAGTTAAATCTGAAACAACAAACAATAAGAAGAAAATGGTACACTCAAGGAAGAACCTAGCACTTAGAACCTAGAACTAATCCCTACCAAAATGTTTAAGTATATTCAGTATACCTTTGGGGAAAGAGCTCAACTGAACCATTAGTCTCAAGCTCTTGATTCAAGTAGTCAAGAAAGTTGATGTATATTAGCACTAGTTAACGTATCAGCTGATACTCATGGGTTGTATGTTGCAGCTTTCCGTACTATACCTTCAACCGCAACTCTGTACTCCATGTCGACTCAACTGGACACGTTTTGCATGCATTTGTCAACGGAGAACATGTAGGTAAGCCTGATGAATACCAACACAGTTTATAATGAGATAGATAGTTCACATGCCCACTGGCTTTTCTCTCTTCTTTCCCATCGGGAAAGTAAATCTACTGTTTTTCTCGCAAGTCATGACAGAAGTACTGATGTTAATGATGAGGTTATGGACAAATATGGGCATTCAAAAACTCATGAAAAGAGAGATTTCCCATTGTCTGTCTGCATTTTTTTTTTCTTTATTTGGGGGCATTCCAAAACAGTAATCAAAGTAGCACGGATCAAAAAGGCCCAGTAGCAAAAGCAAATCAAATTTTTTTAAGAATCCTTATTCTACAATCTAGGAAATTAATGAATGAGATCTGAAGTCATTACACATCCCCAATGACTTATTTACTCCCCACTTCTTTTGGTAAAGAAGTAGGGGAGAGTGAGTTGGTGCAGTCCCAACCCAGATGTTTTATTTACAGAAGTTATTATTTGGCTTGCACAATCTTCTTTCACAGATATGTTGTTATCTATAATACTAACGTTAATGAGATCACATGTTTTTTCTCCCTAGGATCAGCACATGGAAGTCACAAAAATCAGAACTTCACTTTGCAGAGTACAATTTTTCTGAATAATGGAACAAACAATGTATCATTGTTAAGTGTAATGGTGGGACTACCGGTACATTTCAATCTCAAGTCTTGCGTTTTGTTTGTGCCCTTTGCATGTTTGATTTCTTATTATGAAACAACTTCAAAAGATATTTGAACCGGCCAATAAACTCAACTAACATGATTTATAGTCACAAAGGCCTCCAATTCTCACCCTGAAACACAAAAAAGGATGCCTCAAAAAGTTGCCAAAAATAAGGTAGTATGCCCTCCATAGACCCCGCAATACAGGGGCCTCGTGCATTGGGCTGCCATATTATGGTGTACCTTAGACAGCTGTCATTTAGAAGTTGCTTCTTAGTCCATAAACTTTACACCCATTTCTCAGTCCGACATCATAACAACTAATACCTCTGGTGTAAAGGACTCAGGAGCACATCTTGAGAGGAAGACTGCTGGACTACAAAAGGTAACAATTCAAGGTGATGAAGATTCTACAGATTTCACTAATTATCCTTGGGGATATCAGGTCAGAATTTTTCTGGAAACAAAACACCAGTCAAATTATCATTTTTTTTCCATTCACTTTTTTTTTCAGTAAAGTAAAAATATTATTAAACAGCTATCAAGGCAGCACCAAAAAACCAATACAAACCAACTGCCAAAAGGAAGATCATTCAGGCAGTATGAAGCGACTTCATCAGAAATGGAACTTACGATTTAACTTGCCACACAAATGAGAATAACATGGCTGAAAACTAGCATGTTCAAATCCCTGTCTTGAAATACATCATTCCTCACAGTGTATGGAGCACTAAGACTTCAGGGAGATGGTGTATCACGATTCGGAAATCTTTCAAGCACAAAACTCCTCAAAAACATTTTGGGAACTCCAATAAATGTTTCATGGGAAGCTTAACAATGCTCAACTTAATCAAGTGGAAGTTCCGGAAATTCTCATTTCCACCTGATAGGAAATCTACTAATTTTTCTGGTTTCACATCAGCCAAACAAGGGAACCGGAACAGTTATAAGAAATATACAGGGTTTTGGGATACAGTACTCTTTAGAAGAGTAGGACTCAATTTGAGAACCATCCACCAATTGCCCCTCATATCATAGTAAAGAAGTCATTTTCTTCTAAAACAGGATCATGTTCAGACATTATAAGTTTTCCACTAATTTTCAACTATTTTATTTGCTACCACTATCCAACTTATTTTTAAATTTCTAGTAAATCATCATTAGTTTGTTGCTTGATTGTTCAAGAAGGTTTTCCACTTACCTTTTTGTGTAATGTCCTCTGATAGAAAATTGTCTGCATTTATTGTTTACTGACTTCATATATCCAATGAAGATTGGATTGGTAGGTGAGAAATTACAAGTATATACACATCAAAGAAAAGTTGGAGGAATTACGTGGGATGATTTTAGCTCAAGGCTCCAACCACTGACATGGTATAAGGTAGACTAGTCTGGCTCATTGATGTCATGATTTTATAATACTAAAATAAAAATAGCAAGCACATATTTATGAACAGAATGATTAAACATGCAGTAGAAGCCACTTAAGAAGCCAATATATTTCTAGTGACTTCTTAATTAGATAGATGATTAAGGCAGCCAGCTTAAAAAATAAAAACAAGATAGTCAAAAAAAGGCCAACTTAATTCTGCCACCCACATCATCAAGCAATTAATCCACAATATTGTCACCAGCATGAAGATAATTCTTCATTTCTCAGCAAAAAGGGGAAAAAAAAAAAGATAATTCTTCAGTTTATCTCAAGAATTGTAAGCATAGATTCACAGGTTCATACCAAACAAACAGAAATTTAAGAAGTCCATGAGAGCATCTCCACAGCGTTACACTTCAAGCTATTTTTATAAACTCATGGCTCTTGAAAAATATTGTGTATTGCATTCTATGACAATATTATTGAAGCTTGAGCCAAAACATATCCTCCAGATGCTCCCTGTAGTGCTACACTTAACAAGCAATAATTTACTTCTTCCCTGTAGTTTAATGCATCCGTAATTATTGTACTCAACTTCATCTAATTAAGAAACTAAACATTAGTCTACTTCATTGTTCCTCTTGGCAGACCACATTTGATGCACCTCAGGGGAATGACCCACTAGCATTAAATCTTGCTTCGATGGGAAAAGGTGAAGCTTGGATCAATGGTGAAAGTATCGGGCGATACTGGGTTTCATTTCTTACACCTGCAGGATCTCCTTCTCAATCATGGTTAGTCGTTTGATTACCTCAATAATGCTCTTGAGCCAAGGTCAACTCTTGAGAAAGAACTATCCGAAGGGAATGGAATTATGAAAAATAATATGTAAAAACAGCAGGAGAGACAGGAAGGGGGGAACAAAAGGGCGATCCATGAAGGTTATTTGAAAATGTCTTTACAGCACCTTGTGTAAATTTTTGTCAAGACATTTTAGGGATATGCAAAATATCATCCGATATATATTGATATCGGCCTCACAATACCACAACAAAATCACGATATGTAGTTATATCGATGATATATCGCAAGATACATGTTGATACTCCCAATTCTTTGACATTGAATACCAATACATATTGCCTAATACAGTCAATATCAACACTGATACTGATATTCTTTTCCACTATGGCTTCTTTCCTGCAATTTTCTTTGAAGAACAAAATCAGAAAATTTTGGGGTATTGCACCCTAATTAACGAGTATATCTACACCATTCAAAACATAAAAACATGTCACTGTCACAGACATGGCTGTTCCAATCTTACATTTCTAAAATGAAAACCAGAATGTTCAGTTTCATTCAAGTTCTATTTCTGAGTTCTCCTTAACTACTGCCTTCCCTATACAGGTACAATATACCAAGATCCTTCCTCAAGCCTGGATGCAATTTACTAGTATTACTAGAAGAAGAAAATGGGGACCCTCGAAACATCTCCATAGACAGAGTTTCAGTCATGGAGGTCCGTAATCATGTTTCAGATACACATCTGACTCCAGTAGTTTCTTTTCTTTTTTTTTTTTTGTCAGTAAAATGAATATTCCCGAACAGGTGTAGCAGCATCACAATAAAAGTAAATAAAACCTAACTGCTAATAAACAAATCATTCAGGCCGTCAAATAAAGCTTCATCACACAAAAAAAAAAAAAAAAAAATTTTACTTGTGCCTAAAATAAACTTAGCCAACTTTACTGAAGCATGGACATGTTTGAAAGTTGAAACCCCCCCCCCCCAACTCAAACAATAGCATTCCTCACTTCCAATAAAATCACATAATGGATGGAGGAATAGTGGACAAGTTATCTTTAAANATATATATATGAAAAAAGAATATCTTTTTTATTAAATAAGGGCAAAAAAGTCATTACGATAAATTTTCACCATATTCCTCATACTATTCTACAAACCAAATATTGGAACACTAATTTTCAACTTATTCTATTCCAACAACCAAATATGATAATAATAATTCCCAACTCCATTCCCATCTTATTCTATTTTCTGAAAATAACTATTTTATTCTTTCATTATTTCATTCCAATAACCAAATGTGTCGTGAAAATTTGAGACCATTACCTGTCCATAGCTAGCACAATAAAGGAGGACACAAAATTTAACAAAATGTCTCTCTCTGATTGCTTGACTAAACTGCACCAATTTATCTACATGAAAATATCTATTCATATTAACATTAGATATATCTACATTGATGCCATGCAGGCTTGTTTAGAGAGGCACGGGTGCTCAGTATCCCAATCAACCCAAACCTTTGGTGGTCCCATGCCCAAGGCTAGCTGAAGCTTTATTTGGTAGAGTCAGGATACTCTTCAGAACCAGAAAAGGTTGTTACAGTTTAGTTAGAATAAATCTTCCCCGTTCCTGAATGTACTTAACACAAGTTCGTTTATCCTTGTGTGCTTGCATTATCAACATATTAGACATGTGTAACACTTTAAAGAGATTCTTATTGTGAAATATTCCATTACTACAGTTATTTTGTCAGACTCTGTCACCAACTCTGGAGATCTTTCCATTATGTGCGGGTGAAAACCCCCAAGTGTCTCTACTAGAATTTCCCTAATTACTCGTTCGGAAGATTATTGTGTTAATGTCACAGATTGATGATGGAATGGACGATCTTCCCATTTTTTTCCCTATATCGTTTGGGCAGATCCGAATAAAACTTAAAGAGGGTATTTATAATCATCGTGAAGGTAACCATTGCATCTATAAGAAGAGACTTGGATGATTAATAACTTTGTGTAACTTCAAACAACTATTATATGTTCATACTCTATTACACACAAAAGATTACTCTGAGATGTTGCATTTTTATCACATAGTATGGACGTCAGCTTAGTTTAACCTAGTAGAAACATTTGTTTGTCATTGTTGCCATTACTATAATTTCAGTAGACCACAGGTAACAACAGGTCGTTAAAAGCTTCATGTAGGTTGATGGCAATATCCCTGTTCCTCTCAAAAGATAGCTTCAATCATCATTTCGCTAAAGCAGTATTCCATAGATTTGAGCAACTGCAGTCGTACTCCTTGACATGAGTTATTTAGCTCATATCCAGAGATGGTTATCCTGGACATACAACAATTAACTATTGGGTTCAAAGAAGGAAATAGGTACCAATCACACCTTAAACAGAAGCTCAAGAGAGTTCCTTATTATTAATACTTGCTTCCGTCATTATTGGGTTTCCTTAATACTAAAATTTCCATATTATTAGAGCTTCCTTATGTTTTTATGACCTATGTACCCACTGAGTTATTGATCAATGACATTATATTTACGGCAATCACCTATAATTGCTCTCCCTCCCCTCTCATATCCCTCTTTGCTGTGCTTCTTCACCCTGTTCCTGGTCGTCTTCTTCATCTGCATCATTTCTACCCCTTCCATGTCTTCTTCCCTTCTGTTCATCATCCCTCCTAGAAAATGTTTGACTAGCTGCACACTGCTAGGCTGTTTGCATCAAGACGTGGATCATTTGTTGACTAAAAGGATGAGTATAGATCATAAACTTAACATCTGAATCAAGAGCTCAAAAACCATGATGGCCACATACCAAAGGTTAGGTTTGAGAGAATTAAATGTCCTGCCACCCTCCATATGCAAGTGCCCAAGAGAGAACAGTAAGTATTGATTTCTATCCCATCGTGCCCACTCCCTATAAACAACTTGCAACCTAAGTTATTTCATTAGGTCTCTCACTGAACAAAGGCAGTCCTAGTAAGGATTACAATATCAAATTAAAAAAATCCTAGAAAAATATAACTTCCTCCGATTTAGAGCTATTTGCACACCATGCTTGTCACGAACATCAACCAATTATAAACACCACAGAGACAAATCATAAGACAGCTAAATTGCTTGTGAGACTAGTAATTTTCACTAGAGGATAACATAGGTGAGACTCATGATAGCTCACAAGTTCAGGCCCACAAATGTGGAAAAGCAACATCTCATTAGTTCTGAAGAAGTCTCATATATTGTTACAAAAATACCTCAACAGTTCAATAATATCATGCAATATTCAGATAACTATTTAATATAGAGGCTCTCCTTTTTTTGTTTTTTGGGCTAAGGATCACAGAAGTTCATGCATCAGAAATAATAGAGTCAATGATTGAACACATGCATCAAATTGCAATATCTAATTATCATTTTTTAATAGAAGGCCCACAAGACAAGAACAACCCCACATACTGTGGTATATTGCAATTATACCTTCACTTATGACCAAATTTTCTGGAAAATACCGTCAATTAAAGATATTAGTATCTAAACCCCTTTGAATTTATAGGATCTCCAACATCACATTAATAGAATGCTTCAGGCATTCTTCCACTGCCTGCCTAAAGTATGAAAATTTTAACAACCATTCACAAAATGGCCATTATAAAAGGGTCAAAACTTTGATTAGTGAAAGCAAGCAAGCCGCAAGGACATGTATGACAGTTCTCAAACTGATGGGGAACTGTCCCAAATCAAGAATAAAACTTTCGTTCAAATCTTCCATTCAATTCCACTGAAAGAACAACGATAATGATGAATTTATAGGAAATGCCTACCTCAATCCACCAAATTGACATACTGTAAATAAATAAAGACAAAGATATGCCTAAATCTTTACCTTCTCATCCTAAATAAACAAAATATATCAGAAATGTACTAAAATATCTAAAAAATTGTCTAAATTACAATAATACACTTCAAATAATTGAAATTGATTACATCCCTTACATGTATTACACAAACAAGTAGCACAAATCTGTACATTCATGCATAAATGTGTCTGCATGTGTATTTCTGAAGAGAATGCATAGGCAGAAATCAAATGCTAAGAAAACAGCCAACGATCACATATTGTAGATTATAGTTATTAGAATAGACATTCACTTCGTTACAATATCATTTCTTCCTGCAAATACAAAATGCAATGGTCATCATGCATCTCTATCTGTCGGAAGAGCACAAGCAGACCAAACTCTATCATGCTTGAAAAGAAGCCACAGCTAACTCACATGCGTAGAGACCATAGCATAATCATCAAAGAAAGAAAAAAATCTTGCTCTTTCTGAAGGAGAGTAAAGCTGCAGCAAAAAATACCAACAACAAACCACCTGGAATTAACCTTTTCCAAGAACATACAACCATTATAGCCAAAAGAAAGTTCAATGACAAATTAAGCCAAGAAGATGAAACTTGGTGCAACATTAGGATTACTTTATTTTGACCTAGAGATCATGGATTCAAATCCCAAAAATAACCTCCTTATAATACGAGTAAGACTGCATATATTTGATTCTCCCTAAAACACACAATGTAGGAGCCCCATGCACTGAGCATCGCCCTTTCAAAGATGACAAATTAAGTCAATGTAAGAAAACAACCAAGCATGCTCTTCAACCCCCCACCCCCCTACCCCCAAAAAATAAAAACCTATTTATCCCCTTCCCCAACAAGCCATCTAGCTGCTCTCTCTAAATTTTTACTTACAACAACCATAACAGTGCTTAAAGTCCCACTATATTGGGTATGTTATTTTAATGCTCTTTTGCAAATACCTATTCTCTAGCAGTACATTGGGTTCCTAAAATGTAAATAAAATGGAGAGGAAGATATTCCCAAAGAATGAATAATAAGATGGAAATAGAGTTGATAATAAATACTGCTCCATTGGGTTAACATGAATGGATAAATACTAACTCCATTCCTACATTTTGTATTGGAAGGAATATATGCTGAATTACAATTGGACACATTTGACGAACAACATTTTCATGGACTAGCACAGTCAACTTTAGGCATGACGACATGTTGGCCATAGTCATGCAGGTAAATGACAGCCCTAACCCAACACGAATTCAAAATTTTCAAATTATGATATTTTACGTTTTTTAAAATATAAAGTTCTCAAATTTCAAACTTTTATTTATAGAAAAATTATATCTGTTAATGTAATGTTTTTATGTAACTATTAAAATTAATGTTTTAGGTAATTTATTATGTATGTACTAACTTTTGTGAAAATGAAATTTCCTAAGAACAATTAAAAGTACAAAAACGACCAAGGCATGCCCAAATTTTAATTCTTTGGCAATATACTTTTTTCAACGCAAAATTATATTTTGGGTAATTTTTATGCAATATTAAATTCTTATGTGCAAAATAACATTTTCATTAACATGGGAAAATGACCACAGATGGCACAGCCTAGCTGGATTTTTTTATTTTTCTTTAAATCTAATATTTCATATAAATTTTTAACATAAATAGTAAATTTTTTACATCATATATTTAATCAAAAATAAAATAAATAAAATAAAATTTAAAATATAAAATGACCACGAGCCAGTTGGCCGGGTTTTGATAATGGATCATAGGTGAAAGGAGAGAGGAGAGCTGAGATCTGCACATATTTGTAAATGAGAGGGGAATAAGTAAGCCCAAGAGATGGTATTTGGTTTCTAAAATGGAATAATATAGGATTTGAACAAGGTTGAATAATAATTACAGAGTTTGGTTTACAAATAAAATAACTATAACAATTATCACTGCTGCCACCTCAGCATGGCCAGCCCAAAATCACCACCACCACCACAATCACCCACATTGTTGTCGACCCCATCATCACAACAGTGCCAACACCACCCCGCTTTTGCCACCAAGGTCACCACCAGCACAACAACTGCCAGCACAGTCAAAGCGACTGTTGCCATAGCAATCATCAATACTGGAAATATCTATTCACACTACTATAAGAAAAAATAATTCCATGCTTCCCTAGTTATAAACTATTCCATCATCTATAATAATACGTATTCTCCCAGTATTAACAATTCCCACCTAAGAATCAAACCAAACAAGGCAAAAACTATTATTAGGGAATAAGTAGGACCATCCAATCAAATACCACGTCAGGGGTTTACTTATTTACACTAACAGTACCAACAAAACAATAATGAACCCACCCCAGCCGGGTATTGAGATTTTGTTATCTCAAGGAAGCAAAGGGAAGGAGATTAATAAATGTTGATTCTTGACTCGAATTTGGTCCTTTTACCACTTGGACTGAGTGCCTTGGAAAGAGCAGAGAAGGGAAACAATCAACAAGACATTTGTGTCCACACATACAAACGTTTCCCTCCCATCCCCCGCCACCTCCAAATCGCCCATCTGAGCTATCTATAATTAGAGCATGTTTATTTTTCAAAATTGCTTTGGTCTTCTAGTTCTTTCCCCTTCCCACTTTTCAATTTCCATGGTTTTTTAAAATGCATTTACTTGTTTGTGTTAGAAATGTATCCATTTCCACAATTCCATATTCTTTGGTAGTCGTCAACAACGTATTCATCAATCAATATATAATTAGGAGTCATTGCATATGGTATTAGATATGAAGGAGTCAGTTATGGCTATATTAGTTATAACTGAGTCTTTTATGGCTATTATTGATACACTAATTCTTAATAACAATAATCTTTTAAATTATTAAAAGTGTGATTTGATTTTTAACCTTAGATTAATGATGCACTTTAAGTTATTACCAAACATTAGGCAGTAAGCCAGTAACCTAAGTATTATTAAAAAGATCACAATTTGAACTCTCAAAAATAGTAGAATTCTTTTACTTTTAAGAGGGAAATGTGGATATTATAAATTGGCAATGTTTACAGGTTTAGTTAATTAAATAATTAAATCAGATTCCCTTAATATATATTTAATTTTTTTGGTCAAATTTAGCAAGTACAAATATTTTTAGGTTTATAAAACAGCATTTGCATCTTTATAAATTCTCGAAAAAAAATTCTATAAAATAGATTTAGAAAACTATGAAAAAACCATCTTTATGACTGGTAAAAAAATTCAAAAAACAGCATTTTGATAGTTCTAAGTTCTCTAAAATTCAGTAGATCATTTGAAAACAGGAAATAAAGACATATTTGAACAGATATTCTAAATCAGTCCTTGCTTCTCTTATTGTTTAGGGTGAACCATTAAGGGTAAGATAATTTTGCTAAATGAAAATGCCAGGAACCCATGATTTCAATCTTAAAAGGATTTTAACAACTAGCAAGTTTAAATTGATCCACCAAAACAAATGAAATTTAGGGTTAATTCAGTTGTCAAAAATTGAAGTTATTTTCTGTATTACTTTTAAGAAAATAAAATCTAAACAATTTGTTTAAATCAATTTATTTCCAACTTGAAACTAGAAAATATTGTTTTCAATTTTTCCAACTGTGTACTGAATCTTTGGATACATCAAAATGATGTTTTTCAAAAATTTCCACTAGTCATAAAGAAAAGCCTTCTGTAATTTTCTAAACCTAACTCATAGACCACCTTTTGAGAATACTTGATGGCAGAAACATGATTTTTTTAGCATATAAATACAAATATCTGTCAAATCCGAAGTAATATTTATAATACATAATAAATAAAATTGATTTCATACCCAAGTCAAAGTTTGTATTTTTTTTCCTTTTTTTCATAGGAATTACCTAACAATTGTGCTTAGATTTTCAATCCTCATAAATGATATCCTTTACACAGAAAAACACAATTATATCAACTGACATAAGGAGCCAAACATGTTGTCCCCTTTTCAACATCTCGGTTGCTGTCTAACTCTAATTAATAACTTAATGAAACTTATCATCTATGCATCATGAACGTAACAACAATGTTACACTAATTACTTTATTAATAATTTGAAGGGTCATGATCATTGATAATTAGTGTATTGTTAGTAACAACACTTGACTTATCAACAAGAACTACCATAAGCAATGTTTTGTTTAGACTCAACCATTTCTTGGCAACATTAGAATTAGCCTCAAACAACTCATTAATTTCTTGAGTTAAGCTACAATGAACTAAGCTCCAGCTTTTAGCCGAGCTATCACAAGTTTAATTCAAATAGATGGTTTATAGTAGAGGAATACTACCAAGTAAAACATTGTTTAAGGCTAACTCCTCATCTAAATGAGCTCATAAAATAGGTTTGACCCAACTTAATAAACTTCTTGAATTGTGCTTGAACAAGTTTTAATCAACAATTTCAAGCCAAGAACCAAATAGCTTGTTTTAACTAGGCGTGTGTGAATTGATCAAAGCATTGCTAACAAGTAACAACTATTATTAATATTGAGAAGTACATGAAGCCATGATCCAATAAATATCTCTAAATCTTATTCTATTAATAAATATTAATACAGATACATAACCAAATAAAGATATTAAAAATGCTTTTTTGATGTGGAAATTGACATTTTTTAACATAAACAATAAACACACTTTTTAGAAAAATTGTGAAAAGAAAAAAATGAAAAAAGAAGAGAAAGCTTAAAATAAAAATAGAAAAAAAATTTCCCACTAAATAGAACCTTAATATTTCTAGGGGATTGGTAAATTGAATCCTTTGAGCAGAATACCATGAATAATTCGCTAAAATTATATGAGACGAGTAAAAAGGATCAACCTCTCAATCAGCATGCTTTCTGAATCATGCACAAAGGAATTCGTTAATTCCACCAGCATTTATCTGCATACTAGGACTTTCAAGACCTCAATTAACCATTTAAACTCATGAAATCTCCAAATCCTTTTCTATCAGATGCAGCATCTTGAACCATTTCTGGAAGGATACAGACAATCTTAGTACAAATCAAAACTTGATACCTAGAAATAAACTATAGATCTTTTAAAACTTTAAGTGAGTTACCAGCACATGCTTTGTCATCCATTCTATCTATGGCTTTCTTCTCTTTGGCAGTGAGGGCCTTCTGCAAAGGCAGCTCAGCAATGAAAAGTAGAGTTTGAGCCCAGCCAGCATATTTCCCATATCTCAATACAAATGCCTCTGCCACACGACTACATAGCTTAGGTGTCAGACGGGCGCCTGCGAGCTCAGGCATGAGGTATCTTGTAGCAATCTTGCTCAGCCCCAAGAACAACAACAAGAATTGCACATCAGGAGTAGAGTCTTAAAAAGATAGGAATCATCACATGATCTAATACAATCCAATCAGAGCTTAAGAAAAGAAACATAAGCTAGGCTGTTTCATTATTGTTATACTGTACCTGTATTGTTAGAGAACTTCTGATTATCAATATTCTAGAAACGGTAGAGTAGTGCCACAGTTTCTGATGGTAACCAATCAGAATATTTTAAAATTCATGTGCCAATTAGGACTTAGCCAAGTGGTGCAACATCATCCAAGATATTGATGGCCCAGATTGCATTCATGTGACAGGTTCCGAGCTATTGGTTTTACTGCTGATTACAAAATAGTACGTTTGTTGGCATTGCCTTCTTTCTTAACATCAGAAGTTGAAGACGTCTGTTTTTTTCCCTTTGGTATCTTAGGTTTCCAAAAAAATTATGACACTCCAGAATAAATGACTTGACCTCTAAATATCATATCCACCCTTGTGATCACTTTAATAATAAATAAAAGTTTAGCAATTAACTTTTCTGAATGATCTTTATTAATGTCAGCACCTTGACTGTCATCATGTCACATACAATACAGACATGATGATGGAAAAGGTGATACAGCATTGCCCTCAGAGTGGGATTTTACAAATGTCAAATGGTTCTGAAGATAGCCATGCAGTTACTAGCTTCTCTCTACGCAAAGGTAAAAGGAAAAAGCAGCAACATGTTTGGCAAGATGATCAAGACAAATTACAACTTCAACCCACGGAAAATATAGAAACCTATAGAAACCTATACAAAAAGGCAAGATAAATCTCAGCCTCACTCCCGGTGGCGGATGCATGTTATAGGTTGAGGGGTCAATTGATTTCACTCAAAAAAATTATGTAAATAAAATATACACATAATATTAATAATCAAACTGAAATTTTTAATTGATCCCACTGAAATCATTTAATGAAGCCCATTAAATTTTATTAGCCACTATAATTCACCTATCTCTCTACGATTAGTCGATTTTTCACATTTTTAGGCAAAAATAGTAATATAATAATTTAAATTTACTGTAAAAGAAGTGAAATTGTAAAATTATTGACCTGGCTAATAAAAAGTCCTAGATCTACCACTGCTCACTCCTTCAAGTAAGTCAGGTGTTTAAACTGCAAAGCAAGGCTTTTTGCTGAAATTTGATTACGCTACAGGTACAGATCAAATCAAAAATCTCTTTCTTTTCCTTTTTTAGCCAGCAAGATGGCCAAGCTTTAAACAAGAGATTTGATACAACTTCCTTGGTTACCTTCAATTTAGATTGTCCCCTACTAAACATCAAACTTAAGCTGGAATCATATACAGCTGCCAATACTAAATGATTAATAGATAACATCATCAACAAACTACATCAAATAGCAGCACAGCCAGGATAAAGTGACTAGTTTAGATTGTTCAGTACCTGCCAAACATGTGTATCAACAGGAACTGCATGGTGTTGATCAAGAGAGAAGAGTGCTACACATGCTGCAACTTTGGGACCTACACCAGGCAAAGTGGAGAGAGCATTGATGACCTCCTCGAGATCTAATTCACGCAGCGAAGAAAGCCACTCTGCACCTCCACCAGGCTTGGATTGCAAAGCTTTTACTGTGCCACTGATGTACTTGGCTCTGTTCTTGCAGACCAAGAATATAAGCAAATGCCAAAATTACATAATAACACTAAATGATAGAAATACAAGGATAAAATAGGACAAAGTATCCCAAATCAAATCATGGACAAGGGAAGGACTTCAAGTATTGGCTGCTATGCAACAAACAGAAACATTTTCAAAAACAAATGTGCAAACATATGTTAGAACTTTCAGAGCAACGCACGGTCACAAGCATCCAATATATCCCACCAGTAGTAGGAGATGTTAGAATTAGTACATAAAATAACTTTGTGTTTGATTGAAATAATATAACGCAGAAGATATTAAGTCTTGAGCTCTAGCAAAGACCTCATGGTTCCTATTCAAATTTGCCCTTTTCAAACTCAAAATAAAGTGAGCAAGCAAGGCTGCCATTTCAACTAGATAAGAAATTAAAGGGAGAGTTATGTCATTTCAGGAAAAGAAAAAAAATTGAGCCTCTCTTTCAAGTGGGGCAGCTGTTAATCATTTATTCTTCATTTTGTGTCGCTTCTGTAAGTCAGGACCAAGAGTTGGGGATGGTTGTTTGCCTACCTTAAACACAGGTCCTATACCTAAAAGTTTGCTCACCCTTATGTATGTGTTTTGAAAATTTTCATAACTTACAAGATAATTTCAAGAAGGGGATGTAACTCAGATGTAGAGCGCTACAGGGTTCACTCGCCCGTATCTCCAAACAAAAAAGCCTATTTTAGAAGGTGGGCCTTCAAAAAAGTAAAGCTTCTCTATTGTTACCTAGTGGGTACAAAATTCAAACCACAAAAACAGTTTCTTTATAATGCAAGGATAAAGTTATATGCATTTGATTCCCCATAAGCATACAATCTGAGAAGCGTCTACACTAGGCTCCCTTTATACAAGATAGTTTCAAGAAGGCACGAAATTGGATACACATAAAATAAGAGGACTGATGACATCTCATAAAACAGACGTGATTTCAAGTTTTTGTCCCACAGCCTAGAATCAGTGGCTATCTGAATAAGTCCCCCTCATCAATACCCTATCCACCCTACCTGCTATAAGTAAAAGCTATTGATGTCCTGAACCTGATTTAAAAACAGACAATAGAAAAGTGCTTTATATCCTGCTTCTTTCACACAGATATGTTTTTGAGAGAACAATTTCCCAATTTCATATGTTAAAAATTGAGTCCTGGTTACTTTTCATCCCTTGATCTCTCCCCCATATGACTCTAGCTCTCTCTACCACTATCCCAAATATAAGTACCATTCAGATCTGTTTGGTTGTTATTGGACACTTTATATGAAAAAAATAACTATATAGAATAACAGCAACCGTGTGCATGACTGCTATTCCTAATTCCAAATGAAGATGGAATTCAGCATGGATATTCAAAAAACAAAATCTATGAAACCAGTTGAGATTTCTCAACGTAGGATGAAAGACTTTGAATTTGAGAGAAAAAATCTTCATGCGTTAATATACACAAGGAGAAGCCAAATGCTAAGAATGATTAATCTGTTTTTCTCTTCTCTTTTCAATTCTGTAAACAGTCAATGAAACTGAAATCCCCAGTCATTCGCTAACATAAGTATCGACCACTAAAACTAAAATTCTCCCATTATGTTAAATAGTTATGACTTCTATCAAAAACTAAAATTGTAGGTCAGATGCCTCGGGAAACTGGCACCAGGCTTTCAAAAGCTTGCATGAACAAAATAAGCTGTTCATCTATGTTTTATGCAGCACTTCGGTTGAATGAAAAAGCAGCAGCGGTAAAATTCTCCTTCCAGATGATCCGGTCCTTGAACAGTTGTATTACAAGAGGTGAGACGACTACTGCTTTGAGTTAGACATTCTCCACGGTCCACAAAAGTAGGTAATCTCCAAAAATTTGACATATTACAGCACGGCCAGCGGTACATTTGTGAATAACTCAAAACTGATTATGAAACTGCTTAAGCAGATAAATATGAACGAGAACAATATAATGCACAACAGGGGAGAACAGAAGCCAACCTATAACCGAATCCAGCTCCTCGGAGATCCTCTTCCGATACCATAGCCAACCGTTCCAAAGACGGGAAGTCGTGAAATTCAAAACCCTCAACCCTGCCAAGAAAATTACCCAGCGACGAAATATAATCGACCATCCGGGTAATCCTGCCAATATTATTGTTAGAAGAACAAAGGAACTGCATCAAGCACTCCAATGGGTCCTGCCTAAGCACCCTGGCACCACCGAAATGGGAGGCCAGCAGCGCAAACCTCTCATCAGATGCGGAAAACTCCTCCCACAAATCAGTTAAACAAATGCCCACATTGAGAAAATCAAGCAAAGCCAACTTAGAATCATCAGTTTCAGCAGATGCATTATCATGAAAACAATAAGCAACATCACCATCATCAAGCTGTTTGAGGGACACCAAATGGGATTTCACAACACCAGTGAACTGAAGTGGACCGGTTTGCTTCCACCTGAAGGTTTGGCCAGTTGGGAATGTCAGAGGCAATGAAAGCTCTGATTTTCCCAAATTTAAGGGTACCCACCTCTGGATTTGGCCCGGGTTTGGTGAGCATATCACTTTGACGGTTCGAGTGAGAGATTTTTTGGGTCTTCCTTTGGATGAGAGGGAAAGGGTTTGGGCGGTTTTGAACTGGCGGGTCTTGTGAAGGGTTTGTGGAGTCGGAGGTGTTGACGGCGCCGATAGGGGGCAAAGGGGTAGAGTGATCGATCTTCTTCGCTTCATGAGCAACGCGAAGGAAAAATAAACGAGCGAGAGCGTCAGAGAGGACTTCACCAAAGTTACAGCTAATGGGTTGCAGAGATTCGTCTGAGCAATCGATGATGGCGCACCATTCACAGGACTAGCACCAGTATTCATTCGAACATGTTCTGCGTGGAATTAAAGAACAGATATCACCCACAATGTTAAATCTCTTATTATTTCTATAACCTCCATTACTTAATATAAAAATAAATTTAATGTGATAAGTNACAAAAAAAAAAAAAAAAAAATTTTACTTGTGCCTAAAATAAACTTAGCCAACTTTACTGAAGCATGGACATGTTTGAAAGTTGAAACCCCCCCCCCCCAACTCAAACAATAGCATTCCTCACTTCCAATAAAATCACATAATGGATGGAGGAATAGTGGACAAGTTATCTTTAAACATTTCCCATTTCCTTGCCAAGATTTCCTGCTTCTGAGGAAGACTGAACCCATTGAGTTTCCAAAATTCTCCAAACTGGCAACCAAGCTGTTTAAGTGACTTCATAATGCATAAAGAGATGGTTAACAGACTCATCATCTTTTTTACAAAGAATACATAAATTTGCCAGATAAAACCCTCTCCCAAAAATTTTCAAAATAAAATTATGTTGCCACGCAGCCTCAGAAGCAAAGAAAGAAACCCAAGGGAGAGCTTGTGATTTTGAGATTATCTTTCAGGAGCAATTGTCACCAGTCCCCTAAGATCTGAATAAATAGATTGAACATAGAATGAACACGCTTACTCAGGGCCTATCTTGCCTTGTCTATCTCTGAAAGGGAATCACCCTTTGCCAAGATCAGATAACTGTTGTAAGTGCAGAATAACATCATCTGCGAACCCATACAAACTGACTCTATCTAAATAGATTCAGCAGCCTCTCTTGAGTTTCATGGAGTGGATACAACCAGACTAGTTAGAAGCAAAACAACTGGGAGATCTAAAGCTCAGTTGCAATATCCCAAAGAAGCCAGATTAGCAGAAATTTATTCGCAGGCCATGGCAGCCCTTCTGGAGAACAGAACGTTGTCGCTCTAATTCTAAAACCATATTAGGTAAAGTCATTTCTCCATCCTGTCATTTCTTCCCCCTCGCCAAAGATGAGAGGAGGATGGATGAAACTTGGGCCCTAGATATCATATCAGCTTAAAGTGGAGGCCATAACCTAAAAGATACCTTCAAGCTTTCTATTAAATGCTATATGTAAACTGATCCCACGTTTGGTTGGCGGGAATAGAATTTTTATTTCTACCTTATTCCTCCAAGAATATTTATTGCACTGTTTAGTTGCATTTTAATAATGAATAAATATTCCCGAAAGAATAGTTATTCCCGGATTTTAGAGAATAACTATTACCACTTCCCCATTGGTATTAATTATTCCTGGATAGTTAGAAATAACTATTCCGGTATCAATTTTTTTATATTCCAAAAAATGCCCTTATA
>JAODPA010034385.1:0-12316 GCA_025585075.1 Nepenthes mirabilis | reverse complement strand
TTAATAAAATGTGTGAAAATGGGTTGTGTGTGCAAGAACCGGTAATATGACCGTGAATAAATATTTATGTTTGGACATCCGGTTTGTGTGAGAGTTAGTTGCTTTAATTTGGGTTGTCAGTAAGTGATAATTATATTGTTAGCTTTAATCGTAGGCATCATTCTGGAATAAAAAGAAAAAATAGTGAAATAGTTGAGCTGATCATATCTTAATCCATGTATCTCCTTTGTACGTCCTGAGAAACGTTTCTTTGTGTTAGATTTGATTGTGTGAGTAGGTCTGGTCAGCACCGAACGACGTTTCTATCATTGATGTTGCAAAGCGTTCTTGCGTTATACTCGGTGTGAGTATGTGTATTTGTTGGTTTCTTACGGTCAAGGTTGAGGAGAGTGTGTGAAAACATTGAAGTATCTGGTCGAATGGGAGGCTTTGGTACTTTAATGTGGTTTATGCTTATCCGATATTGATTTTCGTATCCTGGTGGGTTGAGGTACGTTGCCTAGTGTGGCGGGATGCTTATAGCCATGTGACCATCATAGGAGATGATATCGGGGGTTATCATTTGGCGAAGGGTATCACGGGTGGTATCGACATACTACGGGTACAGCCTCTGGGAGGATTGTAGGAGTAGTTGGATACCATGAATAACCTCGTTGCACTTACCCAACCGTTAGGGGCGTAAATACGCGACCTTTGGTTCACGGTGGTAGAATAAGGTCCAAGGAAATTCATTGTGATATTTTATCATTGTTGATACATCATGAGTTTGGGATTCGGTGGAATCCAGAGTTATTTTTGGTAGAATCCATGTGTCAGATTTTACGCTATCCGGATTCGGTGGAATCCATGTTGTTATTGTTTGATATTTAGGTCGTTCATACTGACATTCGGACCAGGAAATCCCTACTATTCGTAATATCGGATTCCAGGGGATTACCGTTATTTATTGACACTCTTATTGTCTTTGGATGTGCGGGTCTTGTGGGACCTATTTTGCCTAGAGTCATATTTACGACGTGTTGTACTTTTCTCGGATATGGTAGATGGTTAGAGTGATGTTGAGACTCTATAGTTGGTATCTGAGATTGTTATTGTTGTATACCATTTTTTATTATTATCACTTGTTGGGTTTTAGCTCACCCTTGTATTTTCTTGATTTCAAATTGAGTTTATTACATTGTGCGGACCATGGGATCCTACTTTTGCTGCAGGACTTTCAGGTAAAGCGATTTGTGAAGGTTAGACATTATTTATCAATGGGAGACAAACTAGATGTGTTATTGACAGAAATTGATTAGTTTTCATTCGGGTTGCAACCCGTGATTCTTAGCAGTTGTTATTTCGGGATGATTATATAATGTATTAATGAGTTTGATAGTAGTTTAATTAAATTGTGTTGTTGTTATAGAATATTATAAATGATTTTAAGTTTTGAGGTTTTCGCGTGAACGGTCCGAGCTATATTTAATATTTTGGGTTCGGGTCGTCACAGATTTGATATGATTAAATTGTGTTGTTATTATAGAATATTATAAATGATTTTAAGTTTTGTGGTTTTCGCGTGAGCGGTCCAAACTATATTTAATATTTTGGGTTCGGGTCGTCACAACAACGGTGGTGATTACTCCCACCAAAAACGCCATAGAGTTGGACCATCGGAGTGCAAGAACCACGGACCCATCAGTCTGACGCCCTTAACTGATACACGCTCAAACGTCCTCATGCAGATACATGGGGAGAAGTTCTTTAAGTGGCCGAAACCACTTACGAAGGCGGAGGGAGGAAATCCGGCCAAGTACTGTGATTTTTATCGATCTTCCAGGCACTCCACGGAGGACTGCAAGGCTATTCAAAGGGAGATTGAAGAGCTAATCAGAAGGGGCCACCTCACCAGGTTCGTCAAAGGCCCCGGTCAAAGCTCTGGCAATGCAGGCGGAGAAGGATCAGGAGCCTCACCGCCATGGAACTGGGTCACGACAGGAGTGTTCAACATGATCACCACTCATCCAGTCAAGACTCCGGCGGACAACAAGGACCAGCATACAGGGAAGAAGAAGCAGCGCACTACTGACAACATCATTAGTTTTAGTGACGATGACTTAACGCATGTAGTTTCCCTCCATGCAGACCCCCTCGTTGTATCGGCACTCATTTCCGAAGGTAGCATCGACTGCCAGATGAAACATGTATTTATTAATAATTGAAGTTCGTGTAATTTTCTTTACCTCGATGCGTTTTTTAAACTTGATTTGAAAAGGAGTCAACTAAAATTTGCAAAAGGGCCATTGTATGGCTTCAACAATGAAACAGTGCCCGTTCAAGGGACGATCAGACTTGAAGTTACCCTAGGAACATACCTAAGAACCGCAAGTCGTATACTCACCTTCTTGGTAATCGACTTGCCCTCCGTGTACAATGCAATACTAGGCCGGCCATGTCTAACAGCGTTCAGGGCTGTCACTTCAATACCACACGTTAAAATAAAATTTCCGACGCCATACTGTGTGGGCGAAGTGTTGGGTAACCAAGTCACTAGGCGGACATGTTATATGTTCCAAATTGCTCCTAACGACAACGCCAAAATGATAGGAGAACTTGATCATCGAGACGAGACAACCTTACAACAAGCGCAGTCTGGTGAGGCAATCGACTTAGTCCCACTGAATCTGGACGATCCAGAAAGGTGCGTACGAATCGGCGGCTCACTCACCGGCACGCTACGCGAAGAACTGATCTCATTCTTGCAACGGAATGCTGACATTTTTGCATGGACTCCCGCTAATATGCCTGGGATTCCAAATCGGATAATGGTCCATAAATTGGGCCTCAACCCAAATCGAAAACCTGTCAGACAAAAGCGGAGGAATCACTCCATGGAAAAGCTTATCGCCATCCGAGAAGAGGTAAAGAAACAGTTGGAGGCCGGATTCATCAGGGAGGTTCAATACTCTGATTGGTTCTCCAACGTCGTCTTGGTAAAGAAGAGTAACTGGAAGTGGAGAATGTGCATCAACATTGTCCCGTTAATAAAGCTTGCCCAAAAGACAGCTTTTCATTACCTAGAATTGACTTGCTGATAGACTTGACATTCGGACATGAGCTCTTGAGTTTCATGGATGCCTACTGAGGTTACAACCAGATCCGGATGAGTCCGAAGGATGAAGAACACACCTCGTTCATGACAGACTAGGGAACCTATTGCTATAAAGTGATGCCCTTTGGGCTAAAGAATGCGGGAGGCACCTACCAGCGGCTGGTGAACAAAATATTTGAAAAACAGATAGGTTGCAACATGGAAGTCTATGTCGACGACATGCTCATCAAGAGCAGAGTTACGGGCGACCATATCAACGATCTGGCGGAGTCCTTTACTGTGCTCCGCGAACACCAAATGAAGCCAAATCCGACTAAGTGTGTCTTCGGGGTGGCCTCCAAAAAATTTCTAGATTTCATCATCTTCCAACGAGGGATTGAAACAAACTCGGAGAAGATCAAGGCCCTCACGGACATGGCTCCCCCACGAAGCATAAAAGAGGTCCAGCGACTAACTGGGCGATAGGCAACATTGTCCCACTTCCTAGCGAAGTCTGGAGACAAGTATCAACCGTTCTTTAAGACACTGAGGGGAACAAAATCAAATGGTTTCCAATGGATGACGGACTGTAAGGCGGCCTTTGATGAGCTAAAGCGGTACCTGGCTTGCCCGCCCTTACTAACATCAACCAAGGTCGGCAAAGAGCTGTACCTCTACTTGGCAGTGTCGAAAATATCCCTCAGCTCCGTCCTCGTAAGCCAAGGCACTGATGCCCAATGGCCGATCTACTACGTGAGCAAAACGTTGACCGGCCAAGAGACGCGCTACCCGCGCGCGAAAAAGCTGGCCTTAGTCCTAATATTTTTCGCGCAAAAACTGAGGCCCTACTTTTAAGCGCATCGTATCATAGTCCTCCCCGACCAGCCTCTAAAGAGCATACTCCAAAAACCCGATGTTTCTGGGCAGTTGGTAAAGTGGGCTATCGAGTTGGGCGAATTTGACATTGAATTTAGGCCCAGGCCAGCCATAAAGGCGCAGGCTCTGGCAGATTTCATTGTTGAAACCACAACCCTGATCCTTGAAGAACAGCCCATGGGGAATACAGAGTAGCGCCTGGGGGCTCCGGAATGGATGCCCCACGTAGACGGGTCATCCATTGACACAGGTAGTGGGGCCGGAATGGTCCTCACGATTCTTGATAGGTTTGAGGTGAAATACTCCATTAAACTCGGCTTCCCGACAACCAACAATGTCGCCGAGTACGAAGCCCTGCTGGCTAGGTTAAGATTAGTCAAGGAATGCTTAGCCAAAAGACTGGCTGTCTTTAGCGACTCCGAACTGATCGTCAACCAAATCAATGGGAACTTCGAAGCGAATAACCCACACATGGCCAAATACTTGGCCAGAGCAAAGGAGGCGGTCCGCAACTTCGATAGTCTGACCTTAGCTCATGTTCTCAGAACTGAAAACTGGAAGGCCGATCAGCTAGTAAGAGCAGCAGTGGCAGAAAATCCAGAATAGTACTCGAGGAACATGAGGGAAATTCTGAGCGCACCCAACATAGAGGTGCAGGAGGCAATGCAGGTCTCCGAAATCGAGAATTGGACAACACCTTACCTGAGATATCTAATGGATGAAATGTTGCCAGAGGAAGCAGAAGAAGCCAGGCTAATAAAGAGAACGGCCGGTTGGTACACAATAGTTGATGGACAGTTGTATCGCCGCAACTATTCGACTCCGTACCTCTATTGCCTAACCCCGGAAGAGGCGGACTATGTCTTGAATAAAGTGCACCTTGGAATTTGCGAATCACACGTAGGTGGCAAGAATTTAGCATTCAAAATCATGTGGTAGAGCTACTACTAGCCCTCAATGAAGAAGGATGTACTCGAGTTCGTAAAAATGTGCGAAAGCTGCCAACTTCACGGCAACCTTCGTCACCAGCCATCCGCAGAATTGAAATCCCTTCAGGCGCATTGGCCCTTCGCACAATGGGGGCTTGACATTCTTGGCCCATTTTCCATTGCTACCGGGCAAAGAAAGTTCATAATAGCAGGTATCGACTACTTCTCGAAGTGGGTCGAGGCCGTCCCGCTGGCCAAGATCACCGAACACAATGCACTCGAGTTCGTCCCCCAGAACATCGTCAGCAAGTTTGGCGTTCCAGAGGTCATTGTGACTAATAACGGAACCCAATTCTCGGAAAAATGCTTCGCCAAGTATTGCACCAGCCTTGGGATTAGGCTGGTCCACACTTCGATGGAGTACCCCCAGGCAAACGGACAGGTGGAGGTCACGAACCGAACGTTACTCCATCGGCTCAAGACCAAGCTGAAGGACGTAGGGGGCTCTTGAGTAGACGAGTTCGCCTCAGTCCTTTGGTCTTACCAAACGACTCTGAAGGAACCAATGTGCGAGACGCCTTTCAGCATCTGCTACAGGACTGAAGCGGTGCTCCCGGTCAAAATCGGGCTTCCAAGTCTTAGGGTGGAATCCTTCGACCCGCAGATTAACTACCAAAAGATCCGGGAACACCTAAACTTGCTAGAAGAAGCCCGCAAGGCCGCTAGAATACGGACCGCAGCCTACTGGTATCGAGTCGCCCGCTACTACAATAAGAAGGTGAAAGTGAGGCAGTTCGATGTTGGAGACTTGGTCTTACGGAGCATCGAGGCCACGGGAATGGTGGCCGACCGAAACAAGCTCTCCCCCAACTGGGAAAGGCCTTTTCTAGTCTCCGCCATCCTGCAAAACGGGGCATACAAACTCCGGAGCCAGGACAGAAAGTTGGTCCCGCGGACATGGAGCGCGATCCACCTCAAACGCTACTACCAGTAGAGACCCAGGTATGCGTCTTGCAAACTGCATGTAACTTGCATTTGTGTGCATGATTCGACTAAGTAAAATGAATACTTCTTTAGCATGCTGCATGTACGTGTATATATGTGTGTGGTTTTTCATTGCAGGTTCAAAACGACCTAGGCTGCCCCTAAGTCGGGAAGGTCTTCACCATCTCGTCACTAAACCCTAGTCATCCAGGTGGCCCGTGAGAGGTCGTACTTAAACCTTAGTCATCCAAGTGGCCCGTTAGCGATTGAAATTCAAAAAAAACCTTAGGGGGCTAACATAGCGAGCGCGACGACCTCCTTCATGAGGAGATAGTGCGACCGGCCAACGATAGTCGACTGGAGCAAGATGCTTCTCCAGAGCAGGCCACCCAAGCCTTCACCTGGGCGGCGCCGCCAAGCCTTACTCATGGGCAAGCTCTAAGCCAGCCTAACGTACGCAACGGCCCAGAAGGCAACTTCGACGCTCCAAAAACAAAGCTGGCGGCCAACTAGTAACTCACTCTGCTCGATTGACTGCCAAGAATGCTAAAGGTGCAAATTACAAAGGTAGAAGCATGTCTACTTGTATTATTACTGAATCAAGATGTACATCATAAAATTCAAAATTCAAAAAAAAAATGTACAACCACAACAGCTACGAGGGTGGCGGTGGCCTTTAGCTGTCACGGGGCTCCCCTACAAGATTGTTTCTACACTGCGTCGACCGGTTTGATAAATTAATGAGATCAACAGGGAAGTCGGGATCAATCAGCCGCACAATATGCTAACTGATGTTGACCCCTTTCCACAACCGTGCGAGCATCATACCCTCAACCTCGTGGGGTATGAGATACTACTAGAAATCACAGTATTTATGAGATACTACTTGAGTTGGCAATCACAGTATTAAGTCTCAAACCTGGCCGGCCAACACTCAGGTTGGTCGACTACAATATACCTTGACATGATATGAGATAATACTAGAAATACCAACTTCATTCTTCCATATTATAATCACGGAAACATACTAACATCCATAAATTTCTTTACAACGGAACTACTTTACAATTTCTTCTCAAAACATCAAAAGAAAGGTACATCAATTCTCCACTAATCAGCTCCGGCCAGCTGCCGTCTAGTTACTTCATACAACTCTACTCGATTTCATCCTCCATAAGCTTCTCATCATCTAAAGATGGTAAGAGTGAGCTACAAGGCCCAGCAAGTTACTCATATGTAGAAAATATTAACATACGTATAATCAAATCAAAGTAGAGGTTCATAACATAAGCTTAGCATGCGAAAAGTCATCATACCATTTCTTCTTAAGTTCAAGAATCTTGGTTCTTCTTCTTGTATCTTTTCTTCAGAAAATTCATAGAAAGTTGAACGAAATACTTATCATCTTTAGGGATCGGACGGGAGCGGACAACATAGATAAAGGATTGTGTGTTACCCCACAACCTAGAGCCGTATCCTCTCATTATGCTCCCTGAGGCGGGAGGTAATGCCTTTAACCCGGCATACGGGGCCGTTGTCCGAAAGCCTTATGCCACCAAAAGTCTCCCCCCGTGGCCCAGGAGGCAACTCTCGACTGTCACTCCAATATCCTTCATCCATCTTTAACAGTAAGTTTAAATGGAAACTCAGTTCTTAGTTTATATCTTTTAATGGCCATCCATTACAGTCCAAAAGTCGAAAGTCGTAGAGTTCCACTTGTTCGAATTACATACATTTTTCCTTATTCTTATAGCCTTTGTTCTTAACTTCAAACAATTGAAATCCGTAAAACCTTTCCTTTAACATCTTAAAACCGAAGTTCTTTGTCAAAGGTCGGAATTCTTTTTATCAAAAGCCGGAGGTCTTTTTCTTAAAAATCAAAGTTCCTTTTTATCAAAAGTCAGTTTCAAATTCATGGGACAAATTCCGATTTCAAAACATGCTCTTAAGGCTGATTTCATTTTCATGAACAAAATTTCCAATTTCAAACACGCTCTAAGGCCGATTTCAATTTCATGAACAATTTCGATTTCAAAACATACTCTAAGGCCGGTTTCAATTTCACGGGACAGTTCCGATTTCAAAACATGTTTTAAGGCAGGTTTCAATTTCATGGGACACTTGCCGGGTTCAAATTACACCTTGGGGCCGATTTGGAATTTCACTCCTTGGGGCCGGTTTGAATTTCATGCCTTAAGGCCTGTTTGGATTTCATGGCACACATGGCCGATTTGGATTTCATACCTCAAGGCCAGTTGGGATTTCACCACCATGCCGGTTTGGAACTTCACCTCAAGGCCGGTCTGTCACTTCACCTCAAGGCCGGTCTGGATTTCATGGCACACATGGCCGATTTGGATTTCATACCTCAAGGCCGGTTGGAACTTCACCTCAAGGCCAGTTTGGAACTTCACCTCAAGGCCGGTTTGGAACTTCACCTCAAGGCCAGTTTGGATTTTCTCCTTAGGGCCGGTTTGGACTTTCACCTTAACAAAGCCGGAAGCCATTTATCAAAAGCCAAGGGTCATATATCAAGGGCCGAAAGTCTTTTCACAAAGATCGGAGGTCTTTTATCAAAAATCGGAGGTTTCCTTCTTAAAACCTGTGTTCTTTTCCTCAAAAGTCGGAGGTCTTTTTCTTGAAATATGCCATTATTGAAGTTCATGCAGATTGACAAATAACTATAATTCGTGCATAAAGAAACTAAACATCATGAATAACAGGACTTCCTTTAAACATACTGTTAATCAGAGATTCTTCCTTAAATCAAACGATCAGAGCAAATATCATACATAACGTAACATAAGTTCATTAAAAATCAGACATATACTTGCATTGCAAACATGCATATACTTGAATTAAATTATGATCAACAAAAAGGTGAGTACTCTTGCGTTAAAAACGTGATTTTAGAAGGGTGAGTAGTACACTTGCCTGAATTCATTTACTTCACCCCAAAATTCTGGTCTTCCTTTACTAGAAAACTTTGTCGAGAGCTTCTTCCTAACCTCTTTTCTTATGCTATCTAGTTCTTATTTATAGGCTCTTGGGTCTGACGGTAGTAGGTAGGGCAGGTCAACCGTTCGGGAGTGGTTGGGAATATGTTACCTACTCAAGCATGATTATTTCTGACTCTACTTTTTGTAAGATTTCTTTATTATTTCCAGTCAACTAGCCTTGATCGGATTTAGTTGTTTCTTCCTACACATTTCGGTCAACTTGCGTTGACTGAATTTTATTTACCTGTAACATTTTCGGTCAACTGGCATTGACCGGATCACTTTCCTCTTCCCCTTTCTTCCGGTCAACGTTCCTACCTTCACATTTTCTGGTAAACATACGTTGACCGGATTTCGTCTCTCCTCACCTTTTCCGGTCAACATCAGTTGACCTGATTTTTCTTCTCTTCACATTTTTCGGTCAACGCCAGTTGACCGGATAGCCCTCAATTTCCCCCGACTCCTTGATTAACTCGACGTCGGGGACTTTCTACGCTTTAGGATTTGGGCCATTACACCATCTGCCCAGCAAGTTGATCGATACGCCCTTTGGCTCGTTCACTTTCTTCCTTCAAACGGGTAACCTCAGCCTTCAAACTCATGTTCTCCACCTCCACGCCCGCCAAAATAGTCTCCAGGGCAACTGTTTCCTCATGGTGCTCAACCGTTAAAGCCGCCAACTTAGCTTCGAGCCAGGCGACCTCCTTGTCCCTATCGGAGATCGCCAAGTCTCTCTGCCTGAGCACCTTGGCCATTGCGCTTGCGACTCTGTTCACTGCACAAAAAGGAAAGAATGATTAGAAAGGGAAATCAAAGGGCGAGACAGGCAACAGAGCTTATACCTCCCAGATTTTTCGCGCCGATTTTTATAGCCTCGCACCCAACTCTGTCGCGAACGGTGATGAAGCAGGATGTGGGCCCACATCAACGGGGCTGATAGCAACCTCGGCCATAAACTTCGCCGTGGGATCCTCAGGGGTGCCATCTTCCTCGGCTGGCTCTCCGGAAGTGACAGGAGACTCCAAAATCTGTTCCGGCTGCTCCTCCAGAGTCACCACAACAGGAGAACCAACTGACGGCTCCTGCGGTTCAGGTGCCTCAGCGGGTGGCTCTTGAATCGGCTCAGACGACGCAAGCTGCGCCAGGACCACGCCGCCGCTCAGCTTGGCCTTATAAACCTCAATGGCCGCCTCTACTTCAACTCTGGATGGGGCGCCAACACCCTCTAAATGCCCGGCAGAAACGTAGTTGTGCCCCAAGGACGACAAAGAAGGCGCCACTAAGGCCGCCCTCTTCCGCCTTGGACTGGAAGGGCTCAGGCGGGGACCAATGATGTTGCCTTTCTTCCTTTTCTTTTTTGCCAAAACCTCCGGCGGTGGAATCCTTAGTTTTTGGACCGAAGACGGAGGCCCCCAGTTAGCCTTCTTCGCCTCCGCACAAGAGACCAAGTGCTCTCTCCGGAAGTCATTTAAGTTCTTCGCTATCGGCTCGACCAACCAATCCATGGAGGCCATCTCCGGAGGCGCCCCCATGTACACCTCCGGCACTTCGCCCCACTCTGCAGACAAGGGCCAGGACTCCCCCACGTTAACGAAAAGAATCGGTTCTTCCAGTTCTTAAGGGAGTCATAAATGGGGGTGCTAATCTTAATGCCACTACAGGGAGCCAGAGAGATCCACTCTGCTCCCTGGTTAATTTTAAAGACTGCCCTTACTATCGACATCGTCAACAACCTTGAACGTTGATGAAGGAAAATACAGAGAGTGCACAAGTACTTGATGGCGTTGGCGTGAAGCTGGGCGATGGGAACCCGGAGCGCCTGGAAGACCGACATCAGTTCGTCAGGAACTGGGAGGCGGAGCCCGCTCCTCAGGTGGGCCTCATAAATCGTCACGAAACCCTTGGGCGGCAGGAAGGCTCGATCGTCCTTCTCCGGAATACGAAAGGCGATCTCCCGTGGAATGTTAAACTCCACATAGAGGACCTTCACGTCGGTTTCTCTCAGAACAGACCCAATATCAGCAACAGAAGACATGGTCAGGTCTAGGGTTTGCGATTCTTCTCCAAAGAACGGGGCAAGGAAGACGAAGAGGCAAAGATTGCGCAAGGAAATCAAAATGGAGCAATCTGGCGGTTTAAAAACCCACATGGGCCCCACGCCGTCTCAAAAACCTACGCCATCATTATCGCCGCGTGTCACTTCCCTAGAAGGTCGCTGTCGTATCGAGTGCTCCGGCTCATTAAATGCTAGGATCTCTAACATACCACGTGAAGACACGTGGCTTGCTTTTCTGACGAGCCAGCTGAAGACTAACGTTTCCTTCCCCGAATTGTCCGAAAGCTTGCTAGGAACGGTCAACGAATCCAATCAACATTTTGAAAGCCTCTTGAGGCAACTCTTCAGACGGGCAACAACTCCGCCAGCAGAAACAAGCATGTCCCATCATAAACATGCTGGAGGCCAGAATCCTGCCCACCAGCATGGGGGGATAGTGATGGGTAAGCCCACAGTTGGCAGGCCCAATTAGAAAGCGGCCCAAAAATCAGAAAGGCCCAAAGCGAGTTAGACGGTCAACGCGTTAAGCGTTGACCGCCTGGTGAACAACAAATAGCCAACAACACTCTTTCAAGCCGGTCAACACTTCTATTGACCGAAAGTATTATAGCAGCAGGCTGAAAAAGACAGTAAACCTGATGTGGGCCAGGCCCAATTTGATAGATGATCTCGTACATGAAAAGTAACGATCCTTTCCGTGATTACACGCACTCCTAAAAGCTGATCTTATTCAAAAAGGCAGCAATAAATTCGGCGCCAACGATGGAGTCTAAACGGTCACAAGAGCATGAAAGGAAAGCAGATAATTTGAATATCCGTTGCACTGTTCAAAAAGAAAAGGATCCATCAAATCACGCCAGTCACGCCCACCAACTCAGAGAAGGCTGCCATTGCCGGGCCAAAAATCACGCCACCCTGACCAAGGAAGGTGGCCCTCCTACCATCTATATAAGCTCGGAGTTTCCACTCTGAAAGACAGACTCTCGAATACGCTCTCTAACTCACCTTCAAGAGAACATACACTTTTAGAACACGCTTTTTGAGACAAAAGAGACTTCCTGATATAGTCTAAGCCACGAATGCTTATAGTGTTTATGCAAAACTCTCCTTCTCCCTCTCTGTAAAGCATTTACTTTCAAATCCCACTAAAGGCTTCAAGATCGCAAGGTCCCCTCCGACTCACTGAGAACTGTTCTCCAAAGCTCCCACGCTTTTGGGACGCAGCTTCCACTCGCTTTTTGTGAGTAGGAAGCTGGAACTCACACTCTCAACGGGCCACATGGTCATCTCTGCTTCTCCAGACCAACACTCCCGACAAATCTATTCCCTCTCTCTCTCTCTCTCTCTTTTATCTTATTAGTTCACCTTCCTCAGTTCGAAAGCTTTTTTACTGACTTGA
>JAODPA010034374.1:0-12316 GCA_025585075.1 Nepenthes mirabilis | reverse complement strand
CCTTAGGAATAACTATTCTATTCCTAACTTATTTTATTTTATCAACCAAACGTACCGTTAGGATTTACCGTTAGGATACCGGATGGACGGTCAACGGACGGTCAACATAGTTGACCGGCTGAAGAATCAAGTTGACCGTCTTGGCTGAGGACTCTCAGGACAACTGTGAAGACGGTCAACAGAATATTGACCGGTCTGTTTGAGAAGGCAGTCAACAAGGTTGACCGTCTCATTAAGGCAACACAGAACACCTACTATACCTGAAAAGGAGTAGGTTGATCTGTCTGTTTAAGTAACCTTGAAAACTCAAGACAACAGATCTGTCTTCTGATACTGCAGGTATACGCCACCAGCTGCTGTGCTAAACATGCTTCTTGGGAACTGCGCACCAACCACGGATGACGACGTGGTGGTCCAACTACTGCTGAGTTCTTTGTATATTCTTATATACATCTATGAATAGGCTGGGTTACGGTAAAAAGTGAGAGAAGTTGTTGTAAGCAAAAGAAAGGAGAGCAGAGCGGACTGTGTGTGTGTGAGGGTAAGAAGAAAACAGAGAAGAGGAAGAAAGCCCAACTGTGTGTGTGTGAGCATTTTCACTTTACTGTTTTTGTAATCTCTATCTCATACATAGTGTAATTTTTTGGACTTAACGTTCCGTAATTTTTTCCTTAATTCATAAAGGTTTTTCACGTAAATATCGGTTGTCATTATTCTTCCATTCCTTTTCTTCGATCTCTTTATGCTTGTGACGGTAGGCCGCCCTATTTTCGGCCAACAAGTGGTATCAGAGACAAGTTGAGAACTTTGATCTAATGGCGTCGACATCATCGAAGAATCTGCCGTTTAGCGTTGAGCAGTTTAACGGGTAAGGTAACTTCATTCTCTGGGAAAAAAGGGTGAAGAACGTTCTCACCAGAGAATGGACGATAAAGGCGCTGAAGAAGGATGAGAAACCTGCAAACTTGACCGATGATGAATGACAAGATAAAAGAGATCTTACAAATTGTACCATTAAGTTCTGTCTGGCGGACAACACTCTCCAGGAGGTGTTTGGCTTGACTGACCCGGCGGAGGTTTGAGAGAAGTTGGAGAGCCGATATAAGTCCAAATCTTTGACAACCAGGTTTCATATAAAGAAACAGTTCTATGGCCTACGATTGTCAGAAGGAGGAAGCTTCAAGAAGCATTTGGACGAGTTTAACCAGATATTAACGCAGATATCCGCCCTCGACGAAGAAATCAATGAGGACAAGGCGTTGGTACTACTGGCTTCTCTGCCGGCCTCCTTTGACCATATTGTTACAACCTCATTGTTTGGCAAGGATACATTAAAGTTGGATGAGGTTATTACTTCCCTACTCAAGAATGAGTCAAGAAAATCATAAGGGACCTCGACATCTGAGGTAGTTATGACTGAATCAAGGGGAAGATGCAAAGGCTGTGGTCATAAACAAGGAGATAAAGCCCGCAGCAAGTCAAGGTTAAGGTATCAAAACCTTGAATGTCACCACTGTGGCAAGAAGGGCCACATTAAAAAGTATTGCTTCAAATGGAAGCGAAAAAATACGAAAAGAGAGAAAGGTGACAGTGGACGGGTAGAGAAAAAGTCCTCCGTTTCAAATGTCACAGCAAGCAGCCTCCTGCTGACAAGTGAATGAGACGTGGCAAATGTGACGGACGATGAGTCCGACTAGGTGATCAACTCCGGTCCCACCTTACACGTCACGTCTAGAAGGCAGCTATTCACATCCTATACTCCTGGAGACTTTTGAGTAATAAGGATGGAGAATGAAGGAACATCTCCCGTTGTAGGCAGAGGAGATGTCGTCCTGGTCACAAATAACGGGACAAAACTGATATTGAAGGACGTGCGTTATGTCCCTGACATTCGGCTGAATGTCATCTCAACTGGTCACTTGGATGATGAAGGTTATTGCAATACCTTCTGTGAAGGCAAGTGGAAGCTAATAAGAGGGTCTCTTGTTGTAGCAAGAGAAAAGAAGGCCTCTGGCCTATATGTGATGAAGGCCTGTGCAGTGGCAGGAGATGTGAATGCCACAGCATGCACTGGGACGATGGACCTGTGGCATAAAAGACTAAGCCACATGAGTGATGAAGGACTGTCCTACTTGGTCAGGAAAGGCTTAATCACTGGAGTAAATGAGGAAGGACAAAGATTGTGTCCTCATTGCTTGGCTGGAAAGCAAAGGAGAGTCTCATTTTATGGAGACTCGTCCGGTCCAAAGGCGGAGCTCCTAGAACTAGTTCACACAGACGTGTGTGGGCCATTCAGAGAAAAGTCTTTTGGTGGAGCCCAATATTTTATTTCTTTCATTGACGACTGTTCAAGAAGGCTGTGGGTCTACCCACTCAAGACCAATGATCAGGTTTCTGGTATTTTTGAGTAGTTCCATGCTCTTATGGAGCGTCAAATGGGAAAGAAGCTGAAGGCCGTCCGTAGTGACAACGGCGGCAAATACTTGGGGCCTTTTGATGCCTACTGCCGATCACATGGTATTAGACACCAAAGGACACCACCAAATACTCCACAGTTGAATGGAGTGGCAGAACGGATGAATCGTACACTCTTAGAGAGAGTACGCTGCATGCTTTCCGAAGCAAAGCTTCATACTTCGTTCTAGGCAGAAGCACTCTGGACGGCGGCCTACATTAACAACAAGTCGCCTAGCAAACCTCTGATGGGTGAAGTGGCGGAGAAGATATGGACGGCTAAGAAGCCGTCTTATGATCATCTGCGAGTGTTTGGATGGAAAGCATTCGTGATGTCCCAAGAGACGAGAGGATAAACTTGGAGTCAAAGACGATACAGTGTGTCTTTCTAGGCTACGGAGAAGATGAACTGGGCTACCGGTTCTATGATCCAGCTACCAGAAAACTTGTCCGGTCTAGGGGCGTAACTTTCGTTGAGAATGAGACGATTGAAGATATTGGCAGAGATGCCAAGTGTGATGACGTGCAAACGGACCAAGTGAGGGCTGGAGCGGTCCGTCCGACATCATTGGAATGAGAGGATGCAGGTCAGGAGACGGTTGAGGACAATGAAGGGGAGGTCATGGCTCCAGATGACACCATTGATGGAGTTATACCTCAACCGTCAGGGAATGTCCCTGTTAGATGGTCCTCACGCAACAGACGGTCGTTCGTCCGTCTGTCACCAAATGAATATGTCATGCTCACAGATGCCAAAGAGCCTGAGGAGTATGAAGAGACAATAAAGGACAACAACAAAGAAGAATGGCTGGAAGCCATGAAGGAGGAGATGAGCTCCCTTCATGAAAATTACACATTCGACTTGGTTAAACTTCCTGAGGGGAATAAAGCCCTCAAGAACAAATGGGTCTATCGCTTGAAGTAGGATGAGAATACCAAGAAGCTTAAGTATAAGGCACGGTTGGTGGTGAATGGCTTCAATCAAGAAAAAGGGATTGATTTTGATGAGATCTTTGCCCCGGTTGTGAAAATATCCTCCGTTCGGGTAGTGTTGGGCCTGGCTGCCTTCCAAGACTTAGAGGTGGAACAGATAGACGTTCGGACTGCATTCCTCCATGGTGAGCTTGAGGAGAAAATTTATATGGAATAATCGGAAGGGTTCAAAGTCAATGGGAAGAAGAAACTTGTCTGCCGTCTAAGAAAGAGTCTGTACGGATTAAAGCAAGCTCCCAGACAGTGGTACAAGAAATTCGAGTCTGTCATGACCAGTCAGGGGTACCGGCGGACAACTCGTGACCATTGCGTATTTGTACAGAAATTCTTGGATGATGATTTCGTTATTCTTCTCCTTTATGTAGACGACATGCTGATCGTCGGACGCAACGGAGACCAGAAAATGAAGCTGAAGGAGCAGCTTGGACGGTCATTTGCTATGAAGGACCTTAGATCGGCTAAACAGATTCTGGGAGTTAGAATCTTACGCGATCGAAAAGTAAGGAAGTTGTGGTTATCTCAAGATAACTATCTTGATAAAGTGCTCCAACGATTCAGCATGAAGAAATCAAAGCCCGTGATTACACCGTTGGCAAATCACTACAGGCTGAGCACTCGTCAATGTCCGACTACCGATGACGAGAAGAAATACATGAAAGGCGTTCCCTACTCATCCGTTGTGGGAAGCTTGATGTATGCTCTGGTATGCACCAGACCGGACATAACTTATGCCGTCGAGACAGTTAGCCGATTTTATCCAATCCGGGGAAGGAGCACTGGTCCGCAGTAAAATGGATCATGAGATATATTCGAGAAACTTTCAAGATGTGCTTGTATCTTGGAAGTGACAAAACGCAGTTGGTGGAATACTCAGACGCGGATATGGCCGGAGATATTGACACACGCAAATTCACATCAGGATACTTGGTGAAATTTGCGGGCGGTGTAGTTTCTTGGCAATCCAAGCTACAAAAGTGTGTAACTCTATCCACAACTAAAGCCGAATACATTGCAGTTACAGAAGCCTGCAAGGAGATGCTGTGGATGAAGGAGTTCGTTCAAGAGTTAGGCATCAAACAGGAAAGATATGTGGTACTTTATGACAGTCAAAGTTATGTAAGAACTCTTCATTCCATTCCAGATCAAAGCACATTGATACACGATATCATTGGGTATGAGAGGTGCTGGAGGAAGGTCTTCTGTCATTGGACAAAATTAGCACGGAAGAGAACGGGCAGACATGATGACGAAGATTCTACCGAAAGGGAAGAATGAGGCATGATACGAGATGGCCGGACTAACAGAAATAACTTCCTCACGATCGAGAGGGAAAGTTTGTTGGAAATCTCTCTCATGAAGAAGTTCCGATCAACGAACGTTGACCGGATGGACGGTCAACAGACAGTCAACATAGTTGACCGGCTGAAGAATCAAGTTGACCGTCTTAGCTGAGGACTTTCAGGACAATTGTGAAGACGGTCAACAAAATGTTGACCGGTCTGTTTGAGAAGGCAGTCAACAAGGTTGACCGTCTCATTAAGGCAACACAGAACACCTACTGTGTCTGAAAGGGAGTAGGTTGACCTGCCTGCTTAGGTAACCTTGAAAACTCAAGACAACAAATCTGTCTTCTGATGCTGTAGGCATGCACCACCTGCTGCTGTGCTAAACATGCTTCTTGAAAACTGTGCACCAACCACGGATGACGACGTGGTGGTCCAGCTGCTGCTGAATTCTTTGTATATTCTTGTATACATATATGAATAGGTTGGGTTACGGTAAAAAGTGAGAGAAGTTATAAGCAAAACAAAGGAGAGCAGAGTGGACAGTGTGTGTGAAAGGGTAAAAAGAAAACAGAGGAGAGGAAGAAAGCTCAACTGTGTGTGTGAGAGCATTTTTGCCTTACTGTTTTTGTAATCTCTATCTCATATATAGTGCAATTTTTTGGACTTAATGCCCTGTGGTTTTTCCCTTAATTCATAAGAGTTTTCTATGTAAATATCGGTTGTCATTATTCTTCCATTCATTTTCTTCGATCTCTTTGTGCTTGTGACGGTAGGCCGTCCCATTTCCGGCCAACAAATTTTTCCATCCGCACTGCAAAACACGGTTCATGAGACACATTTGACTGTAAGTTAACATTTCAGCCTTTGCGACCGAATCAAAAGGATGAGAGATGACCTTCTCACGCAGCTAAAGGAACTTCACACGTAAAAATGACCGACTAAAGCCAGGGCAAACGACAAACAATTTATCTACCATAAATTACATTAACCTAGGGGTGTTTTTCCGAGTATAAAGGAAGACTGATTTGCAATCAAGCACTTAACCAAGAATGAATATGGCATATATAGAAAACACAGTGACCAATGAAACAGATTAGGAGGTATGTTTGTTGGCGTTAGAATGGGGCGACCGGCACACAAACACATGGGCACGCACACACATAGAAGGGAAGGAATGAAGAAAAATAAGAAAAAATAAACACTAAATATTTTACGTGGAAAACCCTTCTAAAATAAGGAAAAAATTACGAGATACCAAGTCTACAAATAAATCACTAAGTATGAGATTTGATTACACAAACCACAAAAGGCGAAAATAAAGAATAGAACACAAACAACACTCTTTGTGCCTTTCTCTTACATCTCTCTTTTCTTCCACTCTTCCTCTCCTCTATCTCATACGATGCACTTGCACACAATAGCACTGCTTACTCTCTATGCCCCAAAATTTATAAGTACACACACACATATATATATATCAATGATAAAAGGACAACCAACCACCCTAGCCGCATAGTGGTTGGTGCTCAGCTCCTAAGGTCTACAACAGCAGGCGCATGCCCTATCCTGCAACAAGTGGAACATACATGCGCTGCAGACTGACCTACCAACTTCTCAGGAATAACGTCTTCCAACTACCCAATAACATAGGTCTGTTGTACGCCCACTGTAGCAAACTGTCATGTAGCAGTTCTATTTTCAGCTGGTCAACGCCTGTTAACCGTCTTCGTCTCACGTCTGGTCAACGTCCATGTTGACCGAGCGTGCATCCTCCTACTAACATTAAGTAAATCCTTAAGCTTTTTGCCGGGCAGCAACAGGTGGACCAGAATTCCTTGTGCCAAAGAAACATCACCGAGTCCGTGGACACTCAGTGCATGAGTCCACGGACCTTAGTTCCAACAAGTCTACGTACTCTATTAAAGTCCTCGAACCACCAGAACTTTCACACGGGAATGACCACCAACAATACTTTTTATATAATTCATGAGTTAAAAGATTAAAAATATAGAATATGGATGCATATCATCCAAACAAAATGCTATGTTATCAGTAAAATTTGAGGCCAGATATCTCTCGATCACCTAAATATATGGAAACAGAAGCATGTTCCAATTCACATAGAAAACAGTGACGATTTTGGAGTCACCTCCGCTGCTATCTTTTCAACCTTTCTTTCTCCTGCTGCCTTTTCTACTGTACCAGCTCCATCACAATAAACGTAGCGAACAGAAAAATACATAAATATCAGGGAAAGCATATACTAAAGCCATTGATGAATTTTTTAACTCTACATAGAAGTAGATGTAACACGAAAACTACGACAGGTGCCTTTTTTGGCATCAGAACTTGCAGTCCCTTTATTTAGTTCTTCAGGAATGTTGAGAATTAAACTTGATAAATGCATTAATTTAAGATTCATAAAACTTGTATGGAAATGAACCTAGTTAATACACGTTCAAGTTTTTAGTTTATTTAATGGATGAAATTTATATTTATTAGATACAATCAAGTGATTAATGTATTGAGATTATACATGTATCCAAGAAAGTATATATACTCATGTAATTTTGTGATATTTGCAAGAGCAAGAGTAAAGTGAATAAATATTCAAGTTTAAAGTCTCTTCTTTCTTTTTCCACTCTACAAATTAATCATCTTATGTTCCATCAAAAAATGTTACTAAAACATCCATTTACAAACATAAAGTTAGCCAAACACAAATTTGAATTCATCCTCACCTTCAGAATCTGGATCAGATTTTCTCATCTGCAACTTTTAAGCGTTCTTTGCCACACCATTTAAGAGATTCTACAAAGCCAAAAGACCGTTATATGTACTTTATATGGCACGCCCAATAAAGGGAAAGGACAACTCAAAAACACAGACCATGAAAACAAATCATTATCCTTCTCAGAGAAAGAACTACCACTAAAGATTTCACGTCACTCCATGGCACCTGTTGGGGTCACTCCCTTCGGGGTGTTTGGTCCGTGGACATGACGAGAAAAATGGACGTGGACTCTTGGAGTGGTTCGAGAAGCCTATCAAAACGGACGAGGACTAATTGGATGAATCATGTTCGAGAGGTAGCTGAGGACATGAACGAGGACTCTGAAAGCCTAGGCGTTGACTCTCTCTCTCTCCATAGGTCTGCTGTAGCTGCATTTGTAGGTGGGCAGTTGACCCACTCTAATTGGAAGTTTGAGGCGGCTACAACTTCCAATGGGTGTCAAGCCTACCACTCTGCACGCCAGGCGTACGGCTGCTGTGGTAGGCCTAGGAGGTATGGTCCTGCCACCCTACTGCTAGGGTGGCTGGCCGACCACTAGGCCTCCTGTGTATATATATATATGCTTGTGCCCTTGCTGAAATGTGTGCAAAGTGTATCACTTGTGCGTGCATAGAGAGAGCTGTGGGCAAGCATTTGCTGTAAAGATGGAGAGGGAGACACTTTTCTAGAGAGATTGAGAGATATACACTTGTGATTGTTTTTTTTTATTTGGGCTTGTGTAGCTAACATTCTTATAACTAATCAACTGTTTATAGTGTATTCTTTTTGTAATTTTTTCTTTTGTTGAGAAGGATCTTTCCACGTTAAAATCTCGTGTGTGTTATCTCACATATTCTATATCTACTGTTGCCTGTCCGTCCAAGCGCTCATCTCTGTTGCCGTCCGAGTGATTTGTATGAGTGGTCACCATGTCTTCCGTTTCGCACCAACAAGTGGTATCAGAGACGTGGTTCTTTGAAATGTGACCTTGTTGCTGGCTGCTATGGAGGTAGGGAGCAAAATGACTTGCTTAAACGGAACCAATTTTGACACTTGACAAAACAAGATGTCAGACTTGCTCTTTGTGAAGTCCATGCACAATCCGATTTTTGCCACACAAAAGCTAGTAGAAAAATTGGACGAGGAGTGGATGTTGGAGCACAAGCAAGTTTGCGGTTACATCCGGCAGTTCATGGACGATAATATGTACAACCACGTTCGGGGAGAAATGAATGCCAAGGTGCTCTGAGAGAAATTGCAGAAGCTGTACACCTCCAAAACCGGCAATAACAAAATCTTTCACTTGATGAAGCTCATGCAGATTCGGTACAAGGATGGCTCATCTGTCGCTGACCACATGAACAAATTCCAGGGTTGTGTTGATCGCCTAAGTGGCATGGGGATCAAATTTGAGAATGAGGTGCTCGGACTCTGGCTCCGGGCAACCCTCCTGAACTCATGGGAGGTCATGAGGATCACCATTGCCAACACAACTCCTGGTGGCGTGGTGACTTTAGAGATGGCCAAAGGAACTGTGCTGAACGAGGAGATGAGGCAGCGGTCTCAGGGTACGTTCACCTCTCAGCACTCCAAGGTCCTTGTCACCGAATCAGGGGAAGGAGCCGAAGACGTGGCCCAAAGTCTGAAGACAAATGGCGGAGTAAGTCACGTTCTCAGTACCAGAACATGGAGTGTCATCATTGTGGTAAGAAGGGCCACATCAAGAGGTTTTGTTATAAGTGAAAGCGTGAAAATGCTGGAAAAGATACGAGTAAAAAGAGACATGGCGAGGAAGAGTCCTCGGTCTCTGTTGTCACAGGAGGTGACCTCTTTTTGGCCTGCGAGTCTGAGGACTCTGTAACTGTTGCCGAGCAGGCCTCTGACCGGGTGGTGGATTCTGGCGCATCCATACATGCCACCTCCAGGAAAGAGTTGTTCTCTACTTACACTCCAAGTGCCCTCGGAGTGTTGAAGATGGGCAACATGGAGACATCCGAGATCATTAGACGAGGCGATATCTCCTTGGTGACAAATAATGGAGCCCGACTGATTTTGAGGGACGTCTGACATGTCTCAGATATTCGTATGAATATCATTTCAATATGACGGCTTGATGATGAAGGCTACTGCAGCGTCTTTTGTGACGGCGGTTTCAAGCTGACGAAGGGACCCATGGTGGTTGCCCGAGGAGGAAAAACCTCAAGCATTTATGCCCTAAAAGCCACGGCCGAGGTGGTAGAGGTGAATGCCACAAGATGTATGGAATCCTCAGGCCTGTGGCATAAAAGGCTCAGACACACGAGTGAGAGGGGCATGAGTCATCTGACCAAGAAGGGTCTCATCCCAAAGTTGGATGAAAAAATGCCGAGGACTTGCTCTCACTGCATGACGGGGAAGCAACAGAGAGTCTCCTTTCAGAGAGACACATCATCCAAAAGGTCCGAAGTCCTAGAGCTTGTCCACACAGATGTGTGTGAACCCCTCCCGGAAAGGTTTTTTGGAGGAGCACAGTATTTTGCCTCCTTCATTGACGATTGCTCGAGGAAACTGTGAGTATTCCCGCTCAAAACCAAGGACCAAGTTGTGGGAATCTTTGAGCAGTTCCATATCCTCGTTGCGCGTGAGACCGGGAGAAAGTTGAAGGCCATCAGGAGTGACAACGGTGGAGAGTACATTGGGACTTTTGATACCTATTGCAGAGCACATGGCATCAAACATCAGAGGACTCCACCGAAGACGCCACAATTGAACGGCGTGACCGAGAGGATGAACCGCACCCTAATGGAAAGGGTCAGGTGCTTGTTATCCGAGGCCAGGCTTCCGGGATCCTTTTGGGTCGAGGCCTTCAAGACGGCCGCCTACGTGATCAACCGGTCGCCCAGTAAGCCTTTGGACGGGGAAGTCCCAGAAAGGATCTGGACCGAGAAGGAGCCAACTTACAACCATCTTCGGATATTTAGTTGCAACGCCTTTGTTCATATTCCGAGAGATGAGAGAAGCAAATTAGAGCCAAAGACAAAGCAATGTGTCTTTCTGGGCTACGACGAGGATGGGCTTGGGTATAGATTTTATGACCCAGTGGAAAAGAAGTTGGTCCAATCCCATGACGCGGTCTTTGTTGAGGAAGAGACCATTGAACATATTGGGAAAGAGAAGAAGTCTCAACGCAATACTTTCCGGATAGACAGAGTTGCCATTGAGGCTGTTCGTCCAGTACCCCTTGAGTTCGAGGACGGTGGACCAAGGATGGCAGGCAACCATGATAAGGCGGTTCCAACGCCTCAGGAGAATCAGGTTGAAGATCAAGCACCTCAACAGGCCGAGGTGGCCCCTGTGAGACGGTCATCTAGGGAGAGACGTTCGTCCGTCCGCCTGCCAGCAAGTGAGTACGTCCTGCTCACAGATGCAGGAGAACCTGAGGACTTTGGCGAGGCCATGAGCAGTGCTCAGGAGGACAAATGGCTTGAGGCAATGAAGGAACAAATTACCTCTCTTTATGAGAACCATACCTTTGAGCTGGCTAAACTGCCAAAGGAGAAGAAGGCCCTGAAGAACAAATTGGTCTTCTGGCTGAAGGCGACCGAGGACACTTTGCACCCAAGACACAAGGCATGACTTGTGGTTAAGGGCGTTGACTTTGATGAAATATTTGCACCAGTTGTCAAGATGTCCTCAGTCCGTGTGGTACTCGGACTGGCAACAGCTTTGGATCTTGAGATAGAGTAGCTAGACGTCTGGACAGCATTTTTTCATGGTGATTTTGAGGAAGAGATTTACATGGAACAACGAGAAGGGTTCGAGGTCAAGGGGAAGGAATGACTGGTCTGTCGTTTGAAGAAGAGCTTGTATGGGTTGAAGTAAGTTTCGAGACAGTGGTTTCGAAAGTTTGAGTCTATCATGGTCAGACGAGGATACCATAAGACTACTTCCGACCACCGTGTCTTTGTCCAGAGATTTTTGGAGAACGACTTCGTCATCCTCCTCGTTTATGTGGACGACATGCTGATTGTCAGACAGAACAGTACTCGGATCAAGGAGCTGAAAAAACAATTGGGCTAGTCTTTTGTCATGAAAGACCTCAGACTAACGAAGCAGATTCTGGGGATTAGAATATTTCGTGACCGAGGAGACAAGAAGCTCTGATTGTCCCAAGAAGAATATGTTGAAAAGGTGCTTCAGCGATTCAACATGGAAAGCTCCAAGCCTGTCAGTACCCCTCTGGCTAACCACTTTAGGCTGAGAAAGCAGCAGTGTTCGTCCTTGGATACTGAGAAGGCACGCATGAGTAAGATTCCTTACTCCTCGGCCGTTGGTAGTTTGATGTACGCGGCCGTGTATACTTGGGCCGGACATTGCTAATGCGGTTGGTCTTGTCAGCCAATTTCTCTCAAACCCAGGATTGAAGTATTGGTTCGCGGTGAAGTAGATTTTCAGATATATCCGTGGGACTTCAAAGATGGATTTGCATTTTGGAGGAGATAAGCTTCAGCTACTTGGGTACACGGACGCCGATATGGCCGAAGACGTTGACTCTTAGAAATCAACCTCTGGGTCTTGATGAAATTTGCAGAAGGGGTAGTCTCCTGGCAATCCAAGTTGTAGAAGTGCGTTGCTCTCTCGACTACGAAGGCAGAGTTCATTACCGTGACCGAGGCCTGCAAGGAAATGCTTTGGATGAAAAGGTTCATCCAAGAATTGGGTCTAAGGCAAGAAACGTACAAGGTCCTCAAATATTTGGTGAGAAGCAAACGAATTGTGAAGAACAGAATCTCGCATTTTGGGCTCTTAAAGAGGAAGGTGAATAGTGTTA
>JAODPA010034363.1:0-12317 GCA_025585075.1 Nepenthes mirabilis | reverse complement strand
GAATGAAAAAATAGGCTTCAAATTATTTTGTCTTTACTAAAATCCAATCAATCCTTGAAGGTTACGCTTTCAAAACCTCTTTCCCTACTTCCCCCCTCTCTTTTCCTCTTCTCTCTATTGTCTTTAAAAATTAGAAAAAAATAGGGTAAAAAGTTATAGAAATACTTAATATAGCATATCGACACTTATATACCAATCAAATGCAGATAAATCATTAATGTTAATTTTAGCCTGTGCATAAACATCCATCAAGCATCATAATTTTAAAACAAATACATATAAGTATTATTCATGCATACATTAGGTATAACAATTTTGTCTCAAATATACCAATGTGCAGCTTTATACTTATCAGAGGCCCTTCATACATTCCCAATTATAACCTAATATTTAATTTCTAACTAGGATCCATGATTAAACTTAATAACTTACTAATTTACTTTAATTCAATATTATTATATGAATATTGGCATTTAGACATCTTCAATTTCAGTCCCTATTATCTATATTGCAGATGGTTGTTATAATAAAAGTGGCTCTTTCGAAGTCTTCATATTTATAGGAATATTTAATTTTAAAAATACAAAGTCTTCATCAATGTCTCTTAATTCTTTTCTAATACGTCATCTTACTATCAAATTTTTATTGATTTAATCATAGATTTCTTCCTAGATTTTTTATTTGATGAAAGTCATATAAACTGATCCAATAATCATCACACAAATATAGCTCACAAGTTTGGATGGTCTACTGATTAACATAACCAGGCCAAAATCTTCCTCCACCCTCGATATTTGACGCTCTAGGTAACTAAGAGGTCTTTCAAGTATGTCTCATGGCCAACAATCTTATCAACGAGTATGACATTGATTATATAAAGACCTTATATTTGTTGCTCATATCACTTCTATTACATCTTTTTTTTTTATTTTGGTCTATGCATACCAATGACATTTATTTCAAATAAATATGAAAAATATATTTTTACTTGGTGATGGAGTGAAAAAGTCTATCTAAAACCTCCTCTTGATTATCCTTAGTCTAATAGACAAATATTTCATTTTTTTCAAGTATTATATGGGCTTAAATAAGCTCCTCACACTTGCTTGCCAAATTCAGCTCTATTATTTATAGCTTGGGCTTACCTTCTGATGCGTCCTTGGATCCGAACTTTAAATAGATTCGGGCTAATCTGCTTGTCCTGGTTCCGGCACCGTTCCCTGAGTTGGATCCTACACACCACTAAAAAGAACAGGAGGTCAGCGTATCAGCGAAAAGTTGTCCCATCAAAAATATTTCGACGCTCAAATTAGTAAACAGCCTTAGAAAGATAAGAAGGTTGATGAAACTAAAAATTGAGAAAGAGAGAGTGTGTGTGTGTTTCCAGATGAAAGAGAGACGAGACTGTCTTCTTGAATTTGAAAGGTGGGGAGGCAGTAAACAGCCGTGAGAGGCGCGCTTGTATGCCTTAGATTTTTTGAGTTGCTTGAGTAAGTGTTTGCGTAGTAGACAGCGTCAATAATTGAGAGCGTAAGTCACTGAGAGCGTAGGTAACTGAAAGCGTGTCTGAAATGAGAGTTCCAGGGCTCACTTATGGTTGAGTAGGCGATCTTCTTTCTTTGAAAGGAGTGATCCATATATGATTCGTTGGCTGGCATGCCTTTCAGAATTGATGCAAGTTGCCAAAAGGATTGAAATAATTTCCTTCCATGGCGGTCAGCGACTTTCCAAATCGCTTACCTTCCTTCTGCATTTTTTACCGTTGGAGTGTCTTAGTTGGCAAGATATTGGGAAAATCTGGCGCCTTCCTTACGAGAAAGGCGCCGATTTTGTAAATATCTATTTTGGGAACCAGCAAAGATCGTGAAAATTGCCAGAAGAGCCGTTACTGACCGTCTGATGGATTGTGAGCTTAAGTGGGCCTGGTCCGTAAAAGCCTTTTTATTTTTGGCCTGTTACTACAGTGATTCCTATCAATGCTCGCGTTGACCGTCTGTGCATGCGTTAACCGTCTTCCGGAGTCCGGAAGGTCAATGGTGGTGTTGATCGTCTTGGACCTTTCAAGTTTTGGGCCCTTAGGCCCTGTTGGGCCGTTTTTACGTTGACCGTTTGGCATTCCTTTTGGGCCTCCGTTGACCGTTGGCCAGCCCATATTCCGGCGTACCCATCACTAGCCCCCCCATGCCGGTGGCCGAAATTCTAGCCTCCGGCATGTATATGATGGGATGCCCCTTATTGCCCTTTGGCGTTTGAGGATCCTGTAGAACTCCTCGAAAGGCGTAGAGGAGTATTTGACTGGAACTGTTGACTATTTTGGTCAATTTCGGATAACAACGTTGACCTGAATTATTGACCATCTTCGTCAATTTCAAAGAACAATATTGACCAGAACTGTTGACCGTCTCGATCAGTTCTAGAGAACAATACTGACCAGAATTGTTGACTATTTTGATCAGTTTCGGAGAAGCTTTCTGCCAGACCTGATGGACGCGTGGGCAGTAGCCGGTTTATAGGCCAGAAGAAGACACGTGTCTTCTGTTTGTTGGGCAGAGATCCCGGCCATTAATGCGTCAGGCGTCAGGGATCCGCCTTTTGAAGAGCCAAGTAGGGAGGTGACACGTGCCAGGACTGACGGCGTCCTTAATGAGGCGTTTTGACTTGTGCTTGGCGTCTAAGTTTTTCCTCCACTCTTCGAAAATCTTTTACGCCTCCAAGCCTCCATCTTTTCCGTTCCTAACTTTCAGAAACCCTAATCCTTCGAGTAAGCCATGGCATCCATTACAGACATTACTTCCGTTCTGAGAGAGAGTGACGTCAAAGTGCTGTGTGTTGAGTTTAACATTTCAAAGGAAATTGCGTGGAGAGTTTCGAGAAGGAATGACAGGGCTTTTGCTCCTCCGGAGGGGTATATCACAGTCTACGAGGCCCACCTGAGGAGCGGCCTTCGTATCGCGCTATCGGACGACTTGGAGTCTCTTTTGAAGGCTCTGTGAATACCCATTTCCCAACTTCACGCCAACGCTATCCGGTATCTCTATACTATGTGTATTTTTCTTCGCAAGCATGGTAAGAAGCTTAGGATGTCCGCTGCTAGGGTTTTGTTTAAAATAAACCAAGGAGGAGAGTGGATATCTCGTCCCCCCCGCTCTTGTATAAAGATAAATAAAGCCATATACGACTCATTGAAGAACTGAAAGAACCGGTTCTTCTTCGTGAGTGTGGAAGCGGCCTGGCCCCTTCAAAAGGACTGGGGCCAGGTTTCGAAGGCTTATATGGGGACGCCGTCTATGGCGGAGACAGTGACTCAGGAGTGGGTAATCAAGGCAATAAAGGAGAACCCTGACGAGGTCAATCAAGATTTTTTGGTTTTCCGGGAGGAGACTAGGAAGGTGAACTGGGGTCCACCATCCCAAGTTCAAAAACCTATGCTGCACGTGAGGATGATCAATCCGAAGGATTCCAAGGGCATTATCATCTGTATGCGGCATACAGACGAAGGGTTTATTGGCCCGCTACAAGAAAAGGTGCTGGAGACGCCCTCATCGTCATTGTCCCACATTGACTACGTGGTTGCCAGGATCTGCAGTGGGCCTGGTAGCACTACGGGCTTGGAGAAGACCCACGAGAACTAGCTGGCGGATTCATGAGTCATCTTGGCGCAGCTTGCGCCGCAAGTGGTTCCTGGTGCTGTATCGATGGAGTCTTTCAAGGAGCCAGCTTGTGAGCCGGTGGTTGGCATGCGGGAGCTGTTCGTTAGCTCCCCAGTTGCACAGACTTCTACTGCAGAGCCAACAGTGGAGCTCGATCCTCCGGCAGCTGCTCTAGAGGCTGCATCTGAGGATCCTGCAGCTGCCGTGCATGACTTTGATGATATCCTGTAGTGCATTCTGGAGGAGGGAGCTACGAGCTCAACCCGAGAGGATGCTCCTGGCCCACCGCCACCTGGGCCAAGTCTAGAGGCCAGGCCTAGGAGGCCCGCGAGGAAATTTTGGGAGGTATGATTCTTGGTGATTGGTTCCTCATACTTTCCCCTTTCCAGGTTTCTGACTTGCTCTTTGTCTGTTTTTTACGCAGCCGTTGAAGGTGGCCTCTGCCGTTTTCAAGGTGGTGGAGTAGCGTGATAAGGCACTAGCTAATAGGGAGGTGGAGATTGCCTGGCTAGACGCCAGGCTGGCCGCTTCAGCAGGAGAGTATCGCAAGAAGACTGCTGCCCTCGAGACTGTCCTGGTAGGAATGGAAGCGGAGATCGCCAGCTTAAGAGCTGAGAACGCTCGTTTGAAAGAAGAGGAGGATCGAAGCAAAGCAAGCAAGAAATGGCTTGCAGATCGAATATCCACTCCAGAGAATGAGCTAGGTCTTCAGATTCATCCCCACGAGGTCGAGGGCATGCTGCACGCATGGATGTTTGAGGGGGTCCAGGTTTGTCGGCGTCTTGTGAGGCTAATCGACCCTGACTTCCCCGTTCAGTACCTTCACTTAGGAAACCATGGGGTGCAACATAAGGACGACCTTATGGGGGAGTCCCAGGACAGTTAGAGGTGGTTGCTGCCTCCGTAGCCTTTTGCCCTTTTTCCATTTTGTACTTATGTAATTTTATAGCATATTTAAAGCAATGAAATGAAAATTCTTTCAATTCCGTGTCCATTCATTTTTATTGCTTGTGTTTGTATGCTTTGTTGCATGGGACGGCCAACTGAGTTGGCAAGTTGGTGTTGTTTGGCTGCCTAGGAAGCTATGTTCTTAGGCTTGGCAGGCGGTTGTATTAACCAGCCTGGTGGCGCTGTCCAAGTGATGACTTAGACTGCCATCATTGTAGAAGAATGCTTCTCCCTTCGACTGTCACTTGCTGATCCCGCTACCTCCCCGTAGAGGAGGTCGTCGCGTATGCTGCGTAAGCCCCCCAAGGTTTTGACCGCTATCGGGCCACTTGGATTACCAAATTTTAGTACAACCGCTAATGGACCGCTCGGATGATCGAGGTTTATATTAGGCCACTTGTGCACCACCTGGATGACCAGGGTTTAGATACGACCGCTAATGGGCCGCTCGAATGACCGAGGTTCAAGTTTGACCGTTTATGGCCGCCTGGATGACAAGAGTTTAACGAGAGGGTAAAGACACTCCCAACTTAGGAGCAGTCTAGGTCGGGTAACCTGCAAAGAAAACACATGCACATGCACATAGGAAGGATGCTAAGTAAACACTTATTTTTCACAAAATCAAAACAAGCAAGCGAGTGCAAAAAATAATGCAAATGCATACCTGTGTCCGCTACTGGAAATATCGTTTGAGGTGGATGGCGTTCCACATTTGCAAAACCAGTTGTCCGTCCTGGCTCTGGAGTTTGTAAGCTCCGTTTTGCAGTACGACGGAGACAAGGAAAGTCCATTTCCAATTATGAGAGAGCTTGTTGCGGCCGGCCAGCTTGCCTGTGGCCTTGACGCCATGTAGGACCAGGTTCCCCACATCGAATCGCCACGCCTTAGCTTTTTTGTTGTAGTATCGAGCAATCTGATATTGGTAGGCTACTGTCTGTACTCTAGCAGCGTCACAGGCTTCTTCTAGCAAGTCTAAGTGCTCCCTGATTTCTTGGGAGTTAGTCTGTGGGTCAAAGGACTCCACCCTGGAAGCCCGATTTTGACCGGGATTACCGCCTCAGTCCCGTAATAGAGGACGAAGGGTGTTTCGCGCATTGGTTCCTTTGGGGTGGTTCGATAAGGCCAAAGAACGAAAGGGAGCTCATCCGCCCAGGAGCCCCCTGCGTCCTCCAACTTAGTCTTTAACCCATGGAGCAGCGTTCAATTTGTTACCTCCACCTGTCCGTTCGCCTGGGGGTATGCCACTAAAGTGTAGACCAGCTTGATGCCAAGGTTGCTGCAATACTTGGTGAAGAGTTCCCAGAGAACTGGGTCCTGTTGTTGGTCACGATGACCTCGGGGACGCCGAATCTGCCCATTTGGTGAAGTTGTCGATGCCCACGATGATGAATTTTCTTTGCCCCGTGGAAATGAAAAACGGGTCGAGGAGATCGAGCCCCCATTGCGCGAAGTGCCAAGGGGCCTGAAGGGCCTTCAGATCTGCGGATGGCTGGCGGTGAAGGGTACTGTGAAGCTGGCAGCTTTCACATTTTTTCATGAACTCCAACGCGTCTTTCTTCATCAAGGGCCAGTAATAGCTCTGGTGCATGACCTTGAAGGCCAAGTTTTTTTGGCCAATGTGTGACCCCAAATCCCGAAGTGGACTTCGCTTAAAGCATAGTTAGCCTCCTCGGGAGTTAGACAGCGGAGGTATGGAGTCGAGTAGCCACGTCGGTACAACCGTCCATCAACCACAGCATACCAGTCAGCTATCTTGTTGACCCGTTTGGCCTTCTCCACCTCCCTTGGTAATGATCCGTCCGCCAGATAGTTTAAGAAAAGCGTCATCCGGTTTTTTCGCTTCGGAAAATCTGCTTGGCCTCTCGCTTCTCAATGTTAGGAGCGTCTAGGACCTCCCGCATGTCCCTTGTATACTGTTCCTGGTTTTCGGCTGCAGCGGCTTTGGCCAGCTAGTTCGCTTTTCAGTTTTCGGTTCTGGGAACTTAAACCAGGGTTAGTTTGTCGAAACCCTGTGCGGCCTCCCTTGTCTCAGCCAAATACTTGGCCAAGAGGGGGTTAGTCGCCTCAAAATCTCCATTAACCTGGTTAACGATTAACTTGGAGTCGCTGTAAACTGCCAACCTCTTGGCGGAGCACTCCTTAGCTAACCACAATTCGGCTAATAGGGCCTCATACTCGACAACATTATTGGTTGTCGGGAAATTGAGCCTGAGGGAGTATTTCACCTCAAACCCATCGGGGGTCGTAAGGACCACTCCAGCTCCACTGCCTGTATCCGTAGACGACCCATCCACGTGGAGTATCCATTCTGGAACTCCGACAAGCAGTTTTGTGCTTTCTTCGGGCTGTTCCTCGAGACTGGGGTTGTAGTCTCGACAATGAAATCAACCAGCGCCTGTGCTTTCACAGCAGACCTGGGTTGGAATTTGATTTTAAACTCACCCAACTCGATAACCTATTTTACCAATCATCCAGAAATGTCGGGTTTCTAGAGAATGCTTTTCAGCGGCTGGTCCGTAAGGACCACTATCTAATGGGCCTGAAAGTAGGGCCTCAACTTTCGCCCGGAGAATATTAGTACCAGCCGCTGGGCGTCAAGGTCCTGACGCACGAGGACAGAACTGAGAGACACCCCGACACTGCCAAGTACAGATATAATTCATCTCCGCCCTTGGGTGACACCAACAATGGCAGGCTGGCCAAATACCGTTTCAGTTCATCGAAAGCGGTTTGGCAATCCGTTGTCCATTGGAACCCGTTGGATTTCGTTCCTTTAAGGGTTTTAAAGAAAGGTTGGTACTTATCACTGGACTTTGCATGGAAGCGGAACAATACTGACAACCGTCTAGTCAGTCGCTGAACGTCTTTTACGTTTCATGGCGGAGCCATGTCAGCGAGTGCCTTGTCTTCTCAGGGTTTGCCTCGATCCCCCGTTGGGAGACGATGAAACCCAAGAATTTACCAGAGGCCACTCCGAAGATACACATAGTTGGATTCATCTTCATGTGATTCTTACGGAGCACCTCGAATGACTCTTTTAAGTCGCGGATATGGTCGCCGGTGACCTTGCTCTTAACGAGCATGTTGTCGACGTAGACCTCCATGTTGTGACCAATTTTTTTTTCAAATATCCTATTAACCAAGCACTGATAGGTTGCTCTAGCGTTTTTGAGCCCAAAAGGCATCACTTTGTAGCAGTAGGTGCCCTGATCGGTTATGAACGAGGTGTGCTCCTCATCCTCCGGACTCATCCGATCTGGTTGTAACCCGAATAGGCATCCATGAAGCTTAGCAGCTCATGTCCGACTGTTGAGTCAACCAGTAGGTCAATCCTGGTAAGGAAAAGCTGTCCTTTGGACAGGCCTTGTTAACATTGGTAAAATCGATACACATCTGCCATTTTTTATTGCTCTTCTTAACTAGAACGACATTAGAGAGCCAGTCCGGGTATTAGACTTCCCTAATGAAGCCTGTGTCCAGTAGTTTTTTGACCTCTTCGCGGATGGCGGTTAGTTTTTCAACGGAGTGGTTCCTCCGCTTCTGCCTAACAGGCTTCCGACGGGAGTTAAATCCCAATTTATAGACCATTATCTCCGCTAGGATTCCAGGCATGTCTGGTGGAGTCCATGCAAAAAGATCAGCAATCCTTCGCAGAAACCCAATCAGTTCATCGTGTAGTGGTCCGGTAAGTGAGCCGCCGATCTGTACACACTTATCCAACTCCTTCGGGTCCAGTGGGATTAGATCTGTGACTTCACCGGACTGCGCTTACTGAAGAGTTGTCTCATCCCGATGGTTGAGTTTCTCAACCGTTCTAGCGCTGCCGCTTGGGGCAATCTGTGACATGTAATAGGTTCACCCGGTTACTTGGTCACCCAGCACCTCACCGACACCGTAGGGCGTTGGAAACTTCATTTTGAGTTGTGGAATTAAAGTGACAGCCCTGAATGCTGTCAAGCATGGTCTGTCTAGTATGGCATTGTATACTGAGGGTAGGTCAACCACCAGGAAAGTGAGCATTCGACTTGCTATTTTTGGGTACGTACCCAGGGTGACTTCCAACTTGATAGTCCCTTGAGCGAGCACTGGCTCGTTGTCGAGGCCGTATAATGGGCCCTCGGTAAGTTTTAGTTGGTTCTTTTTTAAGCCTAATCTGAAAAAAACATCCAAGTAAAGCAAATTGCGAGAACTTTTATTATCAATAAATACTCACTTCAGTTGGTAGTCTACACTACCGTCCGAAACGACCGTGGATACAACGAGGGGATCATCATGGGGGGACACTACATGGGGTAAGTCATCATCACTAAAGCTGATAGTGTTATTTACTGTGCGCTGTTTCTTCCTCCCAGCCTACTGTTCCTTGCTGCCAGATGGGTTTTTAGCAGGTCGGGTGGTAACCATGTTAACCACCCCTGCTGCAACCCTATTTCGGGGTGGAGTCTGCTCCTGCCCCTCTTCGCTAGTTGCTCCAGAGCTCTGTCCAAGACCTCTGACAAATTTGGTGAGGTGGCCTCTGTAAATCAGCTCCTTGATCTCCCTCTGTAGTGTCTTGCAGTCCTCAATTGAATGGCCAGCAGAGCGATGGAAGTCACAGTACTTCGACTGGTTTCCAGAGTCCTTCTTCAGTGGCATTAGCCACTTCAGGAATTTTTCTCCATGGATCTATATGAGAACATTTGAGCCCGTGTCCATCAGAGGTGTGAAACTGGTGGGCCCGTAATCTCTGCGTTCTGGGGGCCCAGTCCGACGCTGCTTCTGGCGGGAGTGATATCCGCCGCTATACTTTCTCTTCCCTTCACCAGGGAACGATCGAGGCTGATTCGTCCATTTTGGACATTTTGCCTCGTTGGCCTTTTCTGCTGCAGCGTAGGCCCTGGTGATGGATTCCACCTCTCAGAAGGTCTGAGGATTTTTATGGGCCAGGTGCTTGAAAAAGTCACCGAAGATCAGTGCAGAGATGAAACTGCCCAACTTCATCTCCTCTGTAATCCGTGAGATCCGTCTGGCCTCTGCCACAAAATGATCCAGGAAACGTCGTGGGTTCTCTCCCGGTTTCTGCTTTATGTGGGAGAGATGCCACGGCTGCTTCTCTTTCCGTCGGCTCGAGACGTACTGAGTTAGGAAGAGATCGTGAGCTCACGGAAACTGCTGACGGTGCCTGAAGGGAGGTGATGGAACCATATTCGGGCATCTCCCTTCAGTGTGAGCAAGAAGTAGCAGCACATCACTGAGTCTTCTAACCCTTGTAGACTCAGATGGGTGCAGAAGTGATCAAAGTGGTCAACCGGATCACTACTCCCATCGTATGAGTTAAGGGAAGGCATCTTGAACTTCGTAGGCAGTGGATGGCTCAGGATCTAAGTTGTGAAAGGAGATCGGTCCAAGTCGATGGCGCGCTCCTCATCTTAGAACACACGGTTCCAAATTTTATCCACTCACGGATCAACGCGAGTGGCATTTGCTGATCTTTTGGTGTTAAGGTAAACACTTAACTCCGTTTTATCCCTGAAGGGTTCAGTAGCCGGCTGGCTACTGTTTCAGCGGATCTGGCGGTCCTGGAGGCTCGCTCCTGCACTGCATTCCCATCTTCAGCCCAAAAGTATTGAGGATTTCTTCTCTCCAGACTTTCTCACGAAGATGTGCTCTCGGAGTTTTCTTCAGGCCTGTTCTGGTCAGGAACGCGGGAGGAGGCTGGAACTAGATTGCTCCTGGATTTCTCAGGCCTCTTGGCTAGCTTCTTTTTTCTCTAGCTACCCTTTTTGGTGGCCGGCACGGGGACGGCTACTGGTGGAGCCGCTTACAATTGCTGCTCGTTCTGAGTGTAAAGTATTTGGAGCAGACGGTTGTTGGCTTGCATCTGCTCTATTAGCTACTGGAAGTAGGGCACTGGCACTCCGCCCATTGTCCTGTTGACCATGGCACCAGTAGTGTGGTCCTGGTCGGGATTGGTGGCGTCTCTAGCGGGGTCACTAGCTTGAACTCTCGTGTTCACCAATGCAGAATCAGACAGTGAAAGAGAGCGTTGTGCAAATTTGTGGTTGGCTTTTGCAAGCGCTTCCCACAGACGGCGCCAATAATGCGTTCTTGGATCCGAATTTTGAACAGATTCGGGTTTATCCACTTGTCCTGGTTCAGGCACCGTTCCCTGAGTTGGATCTGCACACCACTAAAAAGAACAGGAGGTCAGTGTGTCGGCAAAAAGTTTTTCCATCGAAAATACTCTAACGCTCAAGTCAGTAAATAGCCTTCGAAAGATAAGAAGGTTGATGAAACTGAAAATTGAGAGAGAGAGAGAGAGAGAGAGTGTGTGTGTGTATGTACTTCCAGATAAAAGAGAGACGAGACTGTCTTCTTGAATTTGGAAGGTGAGGAGGCAGTAAACGGTCGTGAGAGGCGCGCTTGTATGCCTTAGGTTTATGAGTTGCCTAAGTAAGTGTTTGCGTAGTAGATAGGGTCAATTATTGAGAGCGTAAGTCGCTGAGAGCGTAGGTAACTGGAAGCGTGCCTGGAATGAGAATTCCAAGGCTTACTTATAGATGAGCAGGCGATCTTCCTTCTTTGGAAGGAGTGATCCCTGTATGATTCGTTGGCTGGCATGCCTTTCAGAATTGATGCCATTTGCCAAAAGGATAGAAATAGTTTCCTTCCATGGCAGTCAGCGACTTTCCAAATCGCTTACCTTCCTTCTGCGTTTTTTACCATTGTAGTGTCCCAATTGGCAAGATATTGGAAAAATCTGGCGCCTTCCTTACAAGAAAGGTGCAGATTTTGTCAATATCCGTTTTGGGAACCAGCAAAGATCGTGAAAATTGTCAGGAGAGCCGTTGCTGACCGTCTGATGGATTGTGGGTTTAAGTGGGCCTGGCCCGTAAAAGCCTTTTTATTTTTGGCTTGTTGCTACAGTGATTTCGGTCAACACTCGCGTTGACCGTCTGCACACGCGTTAGCGTCTTTCGAAGTCCAGACGGTCAACGGTGGCGTTGATCGTCTTGGGCCTTTCAAGTTTTGGGCCTTTGGGCCCTGTTGGACCGTTTTTACGTTGATCGTTTGGCATTCCTTTTGGGCCTCCGTTGACCGTGAGCCAACCCATATTCCGGCGTACCCATCACCTCCGTTCACCATGATTTTGCACTTCTTACTTATCGTATTAATACTGGTATCACTATTTTGTTATTTCATACTAATAATAGGATCATTATTTGTGATACTATTTCCAATATTTTGAACTTCAAGTTCTTGTGGATCAATACTTTGAAACGAAGGATTTTGACTTTATTCGTGGCTTTTTCATACTTGAGGAATCTCCCACATTTGATAGTCATTATTTGACACAAATCAAGTATGCCTCTAATCTTCTTTCTTGTGCTAGTCTCACTTATTATAAAATAGCTAATAGTCTTCTTAAGAATAATGTAAAACTTTGTACTACTGATGATGGATCTCTGTTAAATGTTATCCCTTATTACTAACTTATTGGTATTTTTATATATTTCACTGTATCGAAATTAATAGTGAAGAGAAAAGTTTATCGGTGCGAAGATCATAAGAGTTGGGCAGAAAAGTACTATTAATAAGGGGAGCATAACCCAACAAATTATACCTTCTATTAGCAATGTCCTAGAACATTTCTATCAACAGTGAAGTAGACTAGGAAGTCTTTAATTATAACTCGTTTTGATCCTTTTTAAATTTGCTGAATAAAAAAGTATATAAATA
>JAODPA010034352.1:0-12317 GCA_025585075.1 Nepenthes mirabilis | reverse complement strand
AGCGTGTTCGACGGGAAGTTATCCCACCGAAAACACTCCGACGCTCAAGTCAGTAAAACAGTCTTCGCAAGAAAGAAACTGAAATTGAGAGAGAGAGTGTGTGTTTGATCCAGATGTAAGAGAGACGTGAGGTCCTATTGGATCTGGAGGGTGGGAAGGCAGTAAACGGCCGTGAGGGCACGCTTGTTGCCTTAGGATTTTTGGAGAATGAAGGTGGCAGAGAAGGCAAATTTTTCAGAACACTCAATTCGTATTGCAGAGAGTGTATGTATTGTGTTACAGAAAACATGCAATTGAGAGGATGATTGGAAGCGTTAATGAAAGCATGCCCTGGATGGTGAACCCAGGGCTTCTTTTGTAGCTGAGAGGACGATCCTCTCTCCTTGGAAGGAGTGATTGTCTTCCTAATCTATCAGCCGACTTGCCTTCTGGAGCGAATGCCAGTTGCCAAGCTGGTCGTGATTGTTTTCTTATGAGGCGGCTAACAGCTTTCCAAACCGGGTGCTTTCCTTCTGTGTATGTTACCGTTGAAAAGTCTGGGTTGGCAAGGATTTGGAGAAAATCTGGCGCATTCCTTGTATGGGAGGCACCAATATTGCCAATATCCTTTTTGGTGTCAATTGAGATCGTGAAATATTCCTGGAAAGCCGTTGCTGGCCTTTTGATGATTTGTGGGCTTAAACGGATCAAGCCCGTTACTGTAGAAGGGTTTCTTAGGGCCCAATGTGCAAAACGTGGACGGTCAACGTTCAAGTTGACCGTCTGCGTGCGTGTTGGCCGCCATTGTGGTTGATGTCAGTTATTAGCCGCCTGATGGGCCTGAGTAAGCCAGGCCCATTACTGTAGTAAAGCCCCTTTGGGCCCAAGGCACGTAAGGCTGACAGTCAACGTTTAAGAGTTGACCATCCGTTTGAGAGTTGCCCGCCTGTTTGAGAGTTGGCCGCCCGGACGGTTAACGCCAATGTTGACTGTCCTGGCCTTTCTAACTTTTTGGCCTGTTTTTCAATTGGGCCGTTAGAATGTTGACCACCGTCTTGGGCCTTTGTTGACTTTTTGAGTCCTGTCCATTTCTGGTATACCCATCACTAGCCCCCCATGTTGGTGGCCAGAAGTCTGGCCTCCAGTATGTTCATGATGGGATGCCTTTCCTTGCTTCAAGGATCTCGTGAAAATTTGTGAAAAGCGTGGGGGAGAGTTTGACCGGAATTGTTGACCGTCCCGGTCAATTTCGGAGAACCAGAATTGTTGACTGTCCTGGTCAATTTCGGAGAACCAGAATTGTTGACAGTCCTGGTCAATTCCGGAGTACCAGAATTATTGACCGTCTTGGTCAATTCTTGAGTACCAGAATTATTGACCGTCCTGATCAATTCCAGAAGCATCTTGAGTGGCCACTAGCTGGTTTACCTGGCAGAGTGTGACACGTGTCTCCCTTTGGTTGGGTGGATATCCCGACCATTAATGCGCCGGAGATCCGCCTTTTATAGGGCCAAGTAGGGAGGCGACACGTGGTGATCCTGACGGCGTCCTTAATGAGAGGTTTCTGTGCGAGAGATCCGTCCTTTTGTAGGGTTAAGTGAGGAGGTGACGCATGGCAGGACTGATAGCGTCCTTAATGAGGGGTTTTATGCTTGGCGCTTAAGTTTCCCTTCCGTATTTTGAAATCGTTTACGCTGTCAACCCGTCGTCTTCTTCCTCCTCGTTTCTCAGACAAACCCTTCATATTTTTTGCTCGATCATGGCTTCCATCCCGGATTTCTCCTCCGTTTTGAGAGAAAGAAATATTAAGGTACTGTACGTTGAGTTTAATATCCCAAAGGAGGCCGCCTGGAGGATTCCGGACAAGAATGACACAGCCTTTGCCCCACCGGAGGGGTACATTACAGTTTACGAGGCCCACCTGAGGAGCGGCCTTCGCTTGCCTCTGCCGAAGGAGTTGGAATCCATCATAAAGGCTCTACGAGTACCCATCGCCCAGCTTCACGCAAATGCCGTGAGGTATCTCTGCACTCTTTGTATTTTTGTCCGGAAGCTTGGCCAGAAGTTCAAGATGTTTGGCATTAGGGTTGTATTCAAATTGATCCATGGGGGTGAGTGGGTATCGCTCACTCCTCATACCGGACTAAAAATTAGTACGGCCATCCACGATTCGTTGAAGAACTGAAAAAACCGGTTCTTCTTCGTGAAGGTGAGTGAGAAATGGCCTTTGGCGAGGAGTTGGAGCGAGATTCCGGAGGTGTGCTTTGGCATGTCGTCTTCGGCTGAGAGCGCCGCCTATGCATGGCTAACCAAGGCCATACGGGCTAACCCTGACGAGTTCAAGAGGGACTTCTTGGTCTCCCGGGCGGAGTCCAAGAAGGTCAACTGGGGGCCGCCATCGCCGGTTCAGAAGCCAAGCCCTCTGGTTAGGATGATGAATCCTGAGGACTCGAGGGGTGTGATTATCCTCCCCAGGTGCACAGAGGAGAAGGTTATTGAGAGGGTAATTGGGACGCCCTCCTCGTCTTCATCTCAAATTGACTATGTGGCTGCCGGGATCTGCGGCGGATCCGGCAGCACTGCTGGAGCTGGAAAGTTCGTTGGAGACAGGCTGGCGGAGGTTGGAGGAGTCATCCTGGCTCAGCCTGCGACGAGGGTGGTCCCTGGCGCTGCCTGGATGGAGTCTGCGGAGGAGCCAGTTCGCGACATGGCTGAGGGCTCGCGAGTTTTTATTGTAGAGCCATCGACGAGAGTTGATCCTTCAGCAGCCGCCCCAGGGGCAGCCAGGGGGAAGAGGCATGCTGCTGCTGCTCCAGAGGCTACGAGGGAGGAGTCTGCCGCCGCCGCTGATGATGATGATGAGCTTCTGGACCGCATCTTGGATGAGGCAGCGGCGTGCTCAGTGCGAGAGGGTGCTCCTGGCTCGTCATCTCCTGGTCCACCGCCAACCGGTCCACCGCTAACTGGGCCAGGTTTGGAGTCCAGGCCTGTGAGGCCCTGGAGGAAGATTTATGAGGTATGATTTTTGCAATAGCCTCATTGCACTTTTTTCTTCCTTGTATTTATGACTTACATTTTGCTTTTGTCTTTGTGCAGTCAAGGAGGTTAATCTTAGCTTTCTCCCAGGAAGTGGAGCAACGTGATCGCATCATTGCGGACTGGGAGGCTAAGATCGCCTGGCTGGAGGCCAAGCGGGCCGCCTTAGGAGGGGAGCTCCTTGAGCAGACCGCTGCCCTTGAGGCGGTCATGGCGGGCATGGAGGCTGAGAATGCTGAGTTGAAGGCCGAGGTCGCTTGCTTGAAGGAGGAGGAGGATCAACTTAAGGCGAGCAATGAACACCTTGCAGATAGAGCCGCAGCCTCAGAGAACGAGTTGGCCACTCGGATCAGCCACCATGAGATCGCGGGCGCACTGCACGCCTGGCTATTGGAGGGGCTCAACATTGGATGGCCCGTTGCATGGTTAATCGATCCTAGCTTTCCAATAGAGCTTATTAATCAAAGTAACCGCACAGCGCAACGTAAGGAAGACTTGGTGGGAGAGCCCTGAGACAGCCAGGGTGGTCCGCCGCCATTATAGCCTTTCGCATTTTTGGGACTTATGTAAAATGTAATATACTTTTCGAGCAATAAAATGGGAATTCCTTTCAATTTGGTGTCCATTGTTTTTATTACTTTTTGTGTTTGTATGGGTCATTGCATTAGGCGGCCAACCTGGTTGGCCCGCGACCGTTGCTTGGTTGCCTAAGGAGCCAAATCCCTAGGCTTGGTAGGTGGTTGCATTAACCAGCCTTGCAGTGTTGTCCAAGTGGTAACTTGGGCAGTCAACATTGGAGAAGGAATGCTTCTCGTCACTGTTCGATCACGCTACCCTTTCGTTGAGAAGGTTATTGAGTGGGGCAGCCAACCTGGTTGGCTGGCTGCCTAAGGAATAAGATCTTTAGGCTGGGTAGGCGATTGTGTTAACCAGCCTGGTGGCGCCGTGCAAGTGATGACTTGGGCAGCCAATGTTGGAGAAGAAATGTTTCTCCCTTCGATCGTCGTTGACTGACGTTGCTGCTCCCTGAGAGGAATTCGTTGCGTGTGCCATATTTGCTCCCTAAGGTTTTTAGACCGCTATCGGGCCACTTGGATGACCAAGGTTTAGTACGACCGCTATTGGGCCGCTAGGATGACCGAGGTTTCAGACCACTCATGGGCCACTTGGATGACCAAGGTTTCAGACTGCTCATGGGCCACTTGGATGACCTGGGTTTCAGACTGCTCATGGGCCACCTAGATGACTAGGGTTTAAGACCGCTTATGGGCCACCTGGATGACCAGTGTTTCAGACCACTTTTGGGCCACCTGGATGACCAGGGTTTAACGAGAGGGTGAAGACCCTCCCGACTTAGGGACAGTCTAGGTTGGGTAAACCTGCAGGGCAAACGCAGTTCATATATGCACATAAAGCCTAGGATTCTATATGCTAAGTAAACTCCTCATTTTACCAAATTAAAACAAGCATGCAAATGAATGCACACAAGTGGGTAAGTGCGTACCAGGGTTCCCTATTGGAAGTATCACTTGAGGTGGATTCCATGCGAATGAAGTTCCACGTTTGTGGGACCAACTTTCCGTCTTGGTTTTGGAGTTTGTATGCTTCGTTTCGTAGGACGACGGAGACAAGGAAAGGTCCCTCCCAGTTGGGAGAGAGCTTGTTGCAGCCGGTCAGCTTGCCTGTGGCCTCGACGCCCCGTAGGACCAAGTCCCCAACGTCGAACTGCCGGGCTTTCACCTTTTTATTGTAGTATCGGGCAACTTGGTGTTGGTATGCTGCTGTCCGTATTCTGGCGGGGTCGCGGGCTTCCTCTAACAATTCTAAGTATTTTCTGATTTTCTAAGAGTTGGTCTGTGCGTTGAAAGACTCCACCCTGAGACTTGGAAGGCCGATTTTGACCGAAATTATCGCTTCAGTCCCGTAACAGAGGCTGAAGGGTGTCTCACGCGTTGGTTTCTTCGGGGTTGTTCGATAAGGCCAAAGAACGGAAGGGAGCTCGTCTACTCAAGAGCCCCCGACGTCCTCCAGCTTAGTCTTTAACTCGTGGAGTAGCGTGCAGTTTGTGACATCTACCTGCCCATTGGCTTGGGGGTATGCCACCGAAGTGTGGACTAGCTTGATGCCAAGACTGGTGTAATACTTGGTGAAGCGTTTTTTCAAACATTGAGTCTCGTTGTCGGTCACTACGACCTCTGGGACGCCGAACCTGTAGACAATGTTCTGGCGAAGAAATTCTAGTGCATTATGCTCTGTGATTTTCTGCAGCGGGACTGCTTCGACCCACTTGGTGAAGTAGTCGATGCCTGCGATGATAAACTTCCTTTGTCCTGTGGCAATGGAAAATGGGTTGAGAATATCGAGCCTCCATTGTGCGAAGGGCCACTGAACCTGAAGTGACCTTAGGTCAACGAACGACTGGTGGTGAAGGTTGCCGTGAAGCTGGCAGCTTTCACATTTCTTTACAAACTCAAGCGCGTCCTTTTTCATTGAGGGCCAATAATAGCCCTGCCTCATGATCTTCAAGGCCAGGTTTCTCCCGCCTACGTGTGACCCACAGATCTCGAGGTGAACTTCGCCCAGCGCGTAGTCGGCCTCCTCGGGAGATAGATAGAAGAGGTATGGAGTCGAGTACCCACGACGATACAGCCGCCCATCAACTACCGTGTACCAGCGGGCTGTCTTTTTAACTCACTTGGCTTTTTCGGTGTCCTCTGGGAGCGATCTGTCAGCCAAGTATCTAAAGGTAGGGCGTCATTCAGTTTTTCGTCTCGAAAATATGTATTGCCTCCTGTTTTCTATGCTGGGAGCACTCAAGATCTCCCTTATGTCCCTCGAGTACTGTTCTGGGTTTTCGGCAGCGGCGGCTCTAGCTAGTTGGTCTACCTTCCAGTTTTCGGCTCGAGGGACGTGAACCATGGTCAGTCTATCGAAGCCCTGGACGGCCTCCTTTGCCTTAGCCAGGTACTTGGCCAAGGAAGGGTTGTTTGCCTCAAAGCCCCCGTTAACCTGGTTGACGATTAATTCGAAGTCATTGTAAACCGCCAACCTCTTAGCAGAGCACTCCTTTGCTAACCGTAAGCCTGCTAGCAGGGCTTCGTACTCGGCAACGTTGTTGGTCGCCGGGAAGTCCAGTTTGAGGGAATACTTAACCTCAAATCCATCAGGGGTCGTAAGGACCACCCCTGCTCCGCTGCCACTGTCTGTGGACGATTTGTCCACGTGGAGTGTCCATTCCGAAACTTCGTCTGGTTGTTCCGCATTTTCTGCGGGATGTTCCTCGTGGATTGGGGTCGTGGTCTTGACAATGAAGTCGACTAGAGCCTGCGCTTTTATGGCAGGTCTGGGCCTCAATTCGATGTCGAACTCGCCCAATTTGATAGCCCACTTCACCAGTCGTCCCGAAACGTCTGGTTTCTGGAGTATGCCTTTCAGTGGCTGGTCAGTGAGGACCACTATGCGATACACCTGAAAGTATGGCCTCAATTTTCGCACCGCAAAGATAAGTGTTAGGGTCATTTTTCAGCGTGCGGATAGCACATTTCTGGGCCGGTCAATATTTTGCTCATATAGTAGACCGGCTGTTGGGTATCGAATTCCTGACGTACAAGGACGGAGTTGAGGGACACTTCGGATACCGCCAGGTAATGGTACAGCTCCTCTCTGCCCTTTGGTGATGCTAGCAATGGTGGGCTGGCCAGATACTGCTTTAATTCATTGAAGGCTGTCTGGCATTCAGCCGTCCACTGGAATCCGTTGGATTTTGTCCCTCTCAGGGCGTTAAAGAAGGGCTGGTACTTGTCGCCAGACTTTGTGAGGAAGCAGGACAAAGCTGCCAGCAGCCCAGTCAATTGCTGGACGTCCTTGATGCTCCGCGGGGGAGCCATGTCAGCGAGGGCCTTGGTCATTTCTGGGTTTGCCTCGATCCCCCTCTGGGAGACGATGAAACCCAAGAACTTCCCGGAGGCCACCCCGAAGACATACTTGGCTGGATTTAGTTTCATTTGGTGTTGGCGGAGCACCTCAAATGACTCTTCCAGGTCACGTATGTGGTCGCCAGTGACTCTGCTCTTGACGAGCATATCGTCGACGTAGACCTCCATGTTGCAACCAATTTGCTTTTCGAATATCTTGTTGACCAGTCGCTGGTAGGTTGCTCCAGCGTTTTTCAGTCCGAAGGGCATCACTTTGTAGCAGAGGTGCCCTGGTCCATCATGAACAATATACGTTCCTCGTCCTCCGGACTCATTCTAATCTGGTTGTAACCCGAATAGGCGTCTATGAAGCTGAGCAGCTTATGTCCAGCCGTGGAGTCAACCAGCAAGTCGATCCTGGGCAAGGAAAAACTGTCTTTTGGGCAGGCCTTGTTGACGTTGGTAAAAGCGATGCACATTCGCCATTTTTCATTGCTCTTTTTAACCAGGATGACGTTTAAAAGCCAATCTGGGTACTGGACATCTCTAATAAACCCAGCATCCAGTAGCTTTTTCACCTCCTCTCGGATGGCGATCAGCTTCTTTGTGGAGTGGTTCCTCCACTTCTACCTAACCGGCTTCCGGTCAGGATCGAGGCCCAGCTTGTGGACTATCACCTTGGCCGAAATTCCGGGCATATCTACGGGAGTCCACGCGAATATATCGACGTTTCGTTGTAGGAACGTAATCAGTTCAGCGCGCAGCGTGCCAGTGAGTGAGCCGCTATCTGCACACACTTCTCCGGTTCCTTCGGGTTTAGTGGGACCAGATCTGTGGCTTCACCAGACTGCGCTTGTTGTAGGGTGGTCTTGTCTCGATGATCGAGCTCCCCCGCCATGCCAGGGCTGCCGTTAGGGGCAATCTGGGACATGTAGCATGTCCGCCCGATTATTTGGTCGCCCAACACCTCTCCCACACCGTAAGGAGTCGGGAACTTCATTTTGAGGTATGAAATTGAGGTGACCGCCCCAAATGCTGTCAGGCATGGCCTGCCTAGTATCAGGGTGTAAACGGAGGGTAGGTCAACCACTAAGAAGGTAAGTGTGCGACTTGCTGTCTTTGGATATGTCCCTAAGGTAACTTCCAGTTGAATAGTCCCCTGAACGGGCACTGGTTCGTTGTTGAGGCCGTATAATGGGCTCTCGGTCGGTTTTAATTGGTTCTTTTTAAGGCCTAATTTAAAAAGGCATCCAAGTAAAGCAAATCTTTAGAACTTTCATTATCGATAAAGACTCGTTTCAGCTAGTAGTCTGAACTGTCATCTGAAACTAGTATTGATATGACAAGGAGGTCAGCATGGGGGGACATTACATGAGTCAAGTCATTATCACTGAAGCTAATCGTATTGTCTACTATGCACTGCTTCTTCCTCCCAGTCTGCTGCTCCTTGCTATCCGCCGGGTTCTTGGAAGGTCGAGTGGTGACCATGTTAACCACCCCTGCCGTAATCCTGTTCCGGGGTGGAGTCTGCTCCTGCCCCTCTTGATCAGCTGCTCCTGAGTTCTGTCCTGAGCTTCTAACAAATTTTGTGAGGTGGCCCCTGCGAATCAGATCTTCAATCTCCCTCTGCAGTGTCTTGCAATCCTCAGTCGAATGGCCAGCAGAACGATGGAAGTCGCAGTACTTCGACTGGTTTCCAGAGTCTTTTTTTAGCGGTTTTGGCCATTTCAGGAATTTTTCTCCATGGATCTGCATAAGGACGTTGGTGCGTGTGTCCGTTAGAGGTGTAAAACTGGTGGGCCCATAGTCTCTGCATTCTGGTGGCCCAGTCCGGCACTGCTTCTGGCGGGAGTGTTCTCTGCCACTGTACTTTCTCTTCCTCTCACCATGGAATGGCCGAGGCTGATCCGCCTGTTCTAGGCATTTTGCCTCGTTGGCCTCCTCTGCCGCAGCGTAGGCCCTGGTGATGGATTCCGCCTCGCGGAAAGTTTGTGGATTTTTGTGGGTAAGGTGCTTGAAAAAGTCACCGTAAGTAAGCGCAGAGATAAAACTGCCCAGTTTCATCTCCTCTGTGATCCTAGGAATCCTTCTGGCTTCAGCCACGAAGCGATCCAGGAAATGCCGTGGGTTCTCTCCCTATTTCTGCTTTATGTGGGAGAGATGACACGGCTGTTTCTCTTCCCGTCGGCTTGAGGCGTACTGAGTTAAGAAGAGATCCGTGAGCTCACGGAAACTGCTGATGGTGCCTGAAGGGAGGTGATGGAACCAGATTCGAGCGTCTCCCTTCAGTGTAAGTGGGAGGCAGCGGCACATCGCTGAGTCCTCTAGCCCTTGTAGACTTAGATGGGTGCGGAAGTGATCCAAGTGGTCAACCGGATCATTGCCCCTATCGTATAAGTCAAGGGACGGCATCTTGAACTTTTCTGGTAGTGGACGGCTTAGGATCTCCGCAGTGAAAGGAGATCGGTCCAAGTCGATGGCACGCTCCTCCTCTTGGAACACACGGTTCCAGATCTTATCCACCCGCGGATCGGTGCGAGCGACATTTGCTGATCGTTTGGAGTTGAGGTAATCCCTCAACTCCGTCTTGTCCCTGGCGGGTTCAGCAGCCGGTTGGCTGCTGCCTCCAGTGGATCTGGCAGTACTGGAGGCTCACTCCTAGACTGTGTGGTGGTTTTTCGCCCGAGAGTATCGGGGATTTCTTCTTTCTGGACTCTCTATCGGAGACGTACTCCCGGAGCGTTCCATTGGCTTGTTCTGGCCAGGAACACGGGAGGACGCCAGAGCCGGATTGTCTCCGGCTTTGGCAGGCCTTTTGGCCGGCTTCTTCTTCCTCTGGCCACCCCTTTTGGTGGCCAGTGCAGGGATGGCTGCTGGTGGAGCCACCTGCTGTCGTTGCTCGTTCTGGGCATAAAGTAATTGGAGCAGGCATTGTTGTCCTGCATCTGCTCCACCAGTAGTTGAAAGTAAGGTGGTGAAACTCTGCCTGTGGCCCTGTTAACCATGGCACCAGTAGCGTGGTCCTGGTCGGGGTTAGCAGCATCTCTAGCAGGGTCGCTAACTTGGGCTCTCGTGTTCACATTACAGAATCAGAAGGTAACAGAGAGAGAGAGTTTGTGCAGATTTAGTGGTTGGATTTTGTAAGCGCTTCCCACAGACGGCGCCAATGATGCGTCTCTGGATCCGAACTTCGAACATATTCGGACGATCCTCTTGTCGTGGCTTCGACTCCGTTCCCTGAGTTGGATCCTACACACCACTAAATAGAACAGGAGGTCGGCGTGTTCGGCGGAAAGTTATTCCACCGAAAATAATTCGACGCTCAAGTTAGTAAAACAGTCTTCGCAAGAAAGAAAGTGAAATTGAGAGAGAGTGTGTGTGTGTTTGATCCAGATGTAAGAGAGACGTGAGGTCCTCTTGGATCTGAAGGGTTGGAAGGCAGTAAACGGCTGTGAGGGCACGCTTGTTGCCTTAGGATTTTGGGAGAATGAAGGTGGCAGAAAATGCAGATTTCTCAAAGCACTCAATTTGTATTGCAGAGAGTGTATGTGTTGTGTTACAGAAAGCATGCAATTGAGAGGATGATTGAAAGCGTTAATGAAAGCATGCTGTGGATGGTGAACCCAGGGCTTCTTTTGTAGCTGAGAGGACGATCCTCTCTCCTTGGAAGGAGTGATTGCCTTCCTAATCTGCCGGCCGGCTTGCCTTCTGGAGCGGATGCCAGTTGCTAAGCTGGTCGTGATTGTTTCCTTGTGAGGCGGCCAACAGCTTTTCAAACCGGGTGCTTTCCTTCTGTGCATGTTACCATTGGAAAGTCTGGGTTGATAAGGATTTGGAGAAAATCTGGCGCCTTCCTTGTATGGGTGGTGCCAATATTGCCAATATCCTATTTGGTACCAACTGAGATCGTGAAATATTCTTGGAAAGCCGTTGCTGGCCTTTTGATGATTTGTGGACTTAAACGGATCAAGCCCGTTACTGTAGAAGGGCTTCTTAGGGCCCAACGTGCAAAACGCGGGCGGTCAACGTTCGAGTTGATGAAGAATGGAATTTAAATCGGATTTCAATCGGATACTGAATCTCTTCATTTTCTCTCTTCTTCTCTCCTTTCTCTCTGTGCAATGCTCCTTATATGAGAATGATTTCAGAATTTTTTTAAAATTGCATTTGCACGATTTTATAACTTAGGCTGCGCTCAACAGGCGCGATTCGAGAGCTAATGATTTGAAATCGGTGTTCGAGCTCCATTTGAGTGAGTCGTGAGTGCGGATTGCCTCTGCGCCACTCACTGCATACACGAGTACCCCAATCATCGCACAAATATCGCACCATTTTTCAATAATGATCTGTTTGTTGTGGCACTAACAATGGGGTGATCAAAACCCAATAATTTTTATGTTAAATATTTTCAAATTTTATGCATCACAGACAATTAAATATGAATATGAGCTTGGTAGATTGAATGAAATTAGACACTTTTAGAATATATAAAAATGGTTATTTCTTAGGTTTTGGAAATGTTACGTAGTCAAGATTTATGAAAATAAAAATAAAACTCACTTTCTAATTCAAAAAGTCTAAGAAAAATACTTAATACATAACCCGAAGAGGAGAAATTCTTTTTGGGATATTTTTAATAAGGTGTGATGCATCCTCGGATTTGGGTAGCTACACGGTATAGGGATTTACTTGGGTCTTCCTCGACGGGTTGAATAAAGTGGGTTTGGCTTCTATTCCTGATAACTTGGATCCTACACATTACAACTAAAAAATTAGAGGTAAGATGATTGGAGGGATTAACTCTCCGATTTATCATTCGACACGCAAATTAGTAATTTTTCTTAATAAATAGAAAGCTGTAATGACGAGAGATATACGTGTGATACAAGGGAGTAAAGATGGTGTCTATTTCGGAGGTTGCGCTCGACGTGGAGTGGTTTTGATGTTACGATGTGCTCGGCAAGGAGTAGCTTGAGAACGAGAATTATGAGAGGTCTCTTTGGAGGCTCTTTTTGGGCAGAGAGTTGCTCTTCTGTATGCTTGCCAGTGTGCCTTTCCCCTGCTCGTAGGAGTGAATGGATATTTATAATGTTGATAGGCGGTTCAGCCTTTCCTAATTGATGACAACTGCCTGCTGAACTTTCTGAATGGATAAGGACATATCAATTGACTGTAACGACCAGTTATGATAAGTTTCTTTAGTGAACGGGAGTGGGCCACCCTGATTGGGCCGATAAGGTCAGCTTGGTTTTTCGAGCCAACCAAGACATGTTGTGAGCTCACTACCATCTAGATATTTCATCTGTCCGTGGGCTTTCACGCTTGGCTGGCCTATTTTTTGCTGTCCCTATCAAGGTAATATTGTATTAATCTATTAAATCTGAGTTA
>JAODPA010034341.1:0-12318 GCA_025585075.1 Nepenthes mirabilis | reverse complement strand
TCTTCTTATATATTGTGGATGATGGTACTTTTGAATGTACATACTTTGCTCTTTAATGAAACCTGTCAAATCGTTATCGATTTTTGTTACACGTCATACTAAGTTGGAGCGCTAATTTATTACTGTCGGTCAATCAGGGTCTATATGGCCATATGAGTTGGTCAATAGGGAGAAGCCACCAAGTCTTTGATTCAGCTGACGAGGCGTCAGCTCCTAGCAGCATAGGCCTTTGCATTTATTGTTGGTGGGATGGCCTGAGCTTGATAGGAGGCGGCTACACGCATTGCGAGGCATGGAGTTAGGCATCATTACTGATGAGGGAATAGACACATTGAGGCGCCTGGAGGAGGGGATGCGTGTTCGATCAACGTGAGGTGGAAACCCTTGAATTTCCTACGCGACACCGTTTGGGCCCATCAACTTCATTTAGTTAAATGCTCGGCCTCCTTACATTTTTCACTCTTTCTTCTTACCTTTGACTACATTTGCCTTCGATTTCCCTATTGATTTTTCCATGGAGCAAAGAGTAGCCTTTAAGCTGTTCATCCATGGCCTCTAAGGGAGTTGACTCGATCCAATTAGTTCTTACCTCTAGTGACCTCAAGGCTCTGTTTTCTCGATATAAGATTCTGAGAGACATGGTTTATCTTCTGCCTAATGATGATGGCCGGGCATGTGCCCCTTTAGAGAGGTTCATCACCGTACGAGACCCATCTGAAGAGTGGGCTTCGCTTTCCTATGGCTTCGGAGTTGTATAGGATCCTGTTGGCTATGAGGATCCCTATGGCGAGGCTTCAGCCCAATGACATGCACTATTTGGTTTCCATGTGCATCTTTGCTCGTCACTATGGGTGCAAGTTCAGCGTTAGGTCAGTGAAAGTAATCTTTTGCTTTAACCAGTTTGGGGATTAGATCTCAATGTCCTCGCATCCAAAGTTCCACTTTTATGGGAAAACCTAGACTCCACCAAGAATTGGAAGGACTAATATTTTTACTTGGTGGTTCCTTCAGAGTGGGCCATTCCCAACGTGTTGGGCTTCTTGCAGGCCTACCTCACCAGTGAGTTGGGAGAGCAGGAAAAGGAGAGAGAGAAGCCATTGATCAACCTCATCTGGGAGCACATCGACACATTTCAGGAGAGGGGTCATTGGCTAACTGCTAAGGCCTTTGTTAGGGCCAACTGGGAGGCTGGTTTGGCTTCCGCAGTGCCTGTCTGACTCGGAGAGAAGCCTAGGTCACTAGTCATACAAGAACTTTCCCACAAGTCAATCAGGCAACGAGATTTTCCATCCAACTCCTCTACGAATCAAGACCAGGTTGCTCTGAAGAGATTGAGGTGTGCTGGCAGCTCTTCGCGGAGCAAGACTCTAGCCCTTTCTAAGTCGTCGGGCCACTCACCTAGAGTCATCGCACCGGCGGTGGGCAGCGAGCCTTCGGCGCCATCCGTTCCGGTAGCTGAGGACTAGGGGGCTGAGGCTAAAGTTGTACCTATCCCTGTAGCTACCATGGCTCAGTTTTGAGTCCCGGTAGTGGCTTACCCTCTAGACGAGAAGTCCACTTCAAGCCTTCCCTTTAGTGTCACCATGGAGGTCCCCCATGTGGCCTGGCTAGTCGAGGCCCCAGTTGAGGTGTTCGGTGAGGACAACGAGGCAGAGAGAGCTAGGGAGGTTGCGGAAACGGCAGTCGAGATGTTGGAGGTTCACCAAGACTAGCGAGGCTGGGCTAGCTGCTGGGTTTGTAGAGGTAGTGGAGACCATTAACGCATGTCACACGCGGTCTCTAGAGTTTGAGGTTGTAGGGACTGTTGTGGCTTCCGGTTCCACCAAGGAGCTCAGCCTTGGGCCCTTGATGCTTGAGGTTCATGAGAGCAAAGGGGCGGGAGACATCGCAGCCCCGGAGCCCCCGTCCGTCCCAGAACTTAGGATCTTCCCAAATCTATCGAGGTCGGGGGAGATGCCATTCCTTAAGGTATGATCTTGCCACTTCCCTAGACTCGTTTTCCTTGCCACCTTCACTTTAATTGAGTTCTCCTTTCTTCTTTGGTCCTTGGCAAAGGTCAATGCTACTATCCTTGTTTGAGACAGGCTTGGTCCAATGGAAAAACTTGATCCGTCAGTGCGATGAGGAGCTTTCCTATTGGGATCAAACTCTAGTCAACCGTAGCGTGCTCAAGTAGATGCAGGGCCGATTGAATGCTGCCTTTGTTGAGGCTTGGGGTAGTCAGGAAGAGGTTGCCAGCCTTAGGCGGGAGCTATCCACCCTCAGAGAGGAAAGATCCCGAGCCCTGGACGAGAATGCCTCACTTAAGAATGAGTTGTAGGTGGCTATTCAGCATCTTTTTGAACTTCAGAGCCAAAGCGCCCTAACTGAGGTGGATTTATGAGCCCGGCTTACTCTGGAGAAAATTGGCCATGCACTAAATGCCAGATTTTGGGATAACATTCTCCTCTGTCACCGGATTGCATCCTTAGCGGCTCCTGACGTCCAAGCCCGCTTTTTTGACCTGAGGAATGGTAGCGTTTGAGATTAATCTCTCCTCATTAACTTCACAGAGGGAGGGGAACCCTCCCATCCTTAGGATAGCCATTCTCCTCATGTACATTCTAACTATTTGTAATGACATTAGTTGATTCATTTTTATCTCAACTATTGTTCGCTTACACCTTCGTGTGGATGTCTTTTTGCTAATTCGCCGAATAGGCTCTACAGCCATCATCGCTAGTCTTTTTTCCCTCGTTTTTTTACATGCCAATTAAGCAGTGAAGTTATCATCGCCGAGCTTACGTGAGGGGTGTTATCCTGGCAATGCTTGTTCCCTTGGGGGAATGTCATGGCACTTTAGAGTGCTATTTCCTGTAAGAGGATATTGTCACACTCTTTCAAGTGAGTCTCACTCGGGCGATATGGGTTTCATGGCTGCAGCCGTTAGACTTTGGCGAAGTCCAAGCCATCACCCGCACGTTACTTTGTCGACACTTGGTCTTGTTAGAGGACTTCGTACTCACACACGTCTGATCCTGGTCTGTCAACCGACGTCAACTGATGGTACTCATTCCTTCGGGAGAGAATTGTTACATGCATGCTTCTTGAAACCCCCTAAGTTTTCTATAACCATGCGTCAGGTGGTCCAATGCTTTGTCCAACAGCCCTCAGGCCCCAATATTTGGCCTCATATGGGCTGCTAAATTATTGGAATCAAGGTTTAAGTTTGACCTTGAATGGGTTGCTCAACTCAGAGTCGAGGTTTTTCAACTGCTAGCTGGTCTTGAAGCAAGCAAGGATGAGTCTCACCTGACTTAGAGGTAGTTCAGGTCATGGTTTTTTGTTATCGCAAGTAAGAAATCACATGTATAGCTATGTATGAATGAACGAATGGAAATTTAATTAATTAAAATGTGGTACATTTTACAAGTATTCTGGATGATATATGTCAACCTTACCTAGGCTTAGTGCTGGCTCATTGGTAGTACCTCTTGAGGTGGGCAACATTCCATGTCCTTGGGACCAATTTGCGATCTTGGGTACATAGCTTATATGCATTGTTTTCGAGGATCACCGAGACAAGGAAGGGTCCCTCCTAATTTGGAGAGAACTTATTCCTGTTGATACTTTTGCCTATCACCTCTACAGCCCATAGGATGATGTACTTCACCTCAAATTAGCTGGTTGTTATCCTTTTAATGTAGTATCATGCAATTCACTACTAATAAGCTGTCGTCCAGTGGCGCACCACGTCTCAAGCCTCTTCCAGCAAGTCGATGAGCTCCTTAAGCCTCTAAGAATTGTTGAGGGGGTTAAAGCTCTCGACTCGAAGGCTGGGTAGACAGACTTTTATCAGGATGACCACCTCAATATCGTTGCATAGACTGAAAGGCATTTCGTGGGTTGGCTCCCTCGGGGTGGTCCTGTATAGCCACAAGTTAGATGGCAGCTCATTGGCCCGGAAGCCCCTAACGTCCTCTAGCTTGGTCTTTAACACATGTAGCAACTTTCAATTTGTGACTTCCACCTGTCTACTAGCTTACGAATAGGCAATGGAAGTGTGAACTAGTCTTATCCACAGGCTCACGCAGTACTTGATGAATCGTTTGTTGGTGAATTAGGTTCCGTTATCAATCACTATAACCTTGGGAACCCCAAACCAAGAAACGATACTCTATCGAACGAACTCTGTCACATTCTTTTCGATTATTCATGCCAGCGAAGATACTGCCATCCACTTAGTGAAGTAATCGATACCCACTATGACAAATTTTCTCTGTCTAGATGCTATGGATAGAGGTTCGAGTATGTCGAGTCCCCATTGTGCGAATGGCTAAGGTGACTAGAGGGCTTGCATTTCTGTGTGTTGCTAGTGAGGTATGTTTACATGAATTTGGCAGTTTTCACATCTCCTCACGAACTCTATAGTATTGTGCTTCATTGAGCGCCAGTAGAAGCATTACCTCATAACTTTGAAGGCAAGATTCTTGCCTCCTATGTGAGAGCCGCAAACGTAAAGGTGAACCTCACCGAGCGCTTAATCGGCCTCTTCCGATGTGAGGCACCTTATGTATGGAATTGAGTACCCTCGGCAGTATAACCTTCCATCCACGAGAGTGTACCAACCTGCTATTTTCCTTATGCACTTGGCCTCAATGACGTTCTCCAGCATGATGCCATCGGTCAAATACTTTTGGTATGGGATCATCCAGTTATCGCCATCAGCCACTTGCAGTACCTCGTGCTCAGGGCCATCGATGCTTGGCACGATTAAAACTTTTTGCATATCTCTGGAGTACTACTTTGGGTTGCCAGTCACTGCTACCCTTGCCAACTAGTCCGCCTTTTAATTTTCTTCTCTAGGGATGTGGATCACTTTGACTTTGTCAAACACCTAGGTTAGGCCCTTTGTTTTAGTAAGGTACTTCATGAGTTGAGAGTCTGATACTTCAAAATTTTCTTGAACTTGTTTGATGAACAGTTCAGAATCGCTATAGATGATCAGCGACCTGGCTGAGCACTCTTTGGAGAGCTAAAGTCTTGCTAAGAGTCCCTTATACTCGACGACATTATTGGTGGTGGTAAACTCGATGGTGACCAAGTACTTGATGTCTAACCCGTTCGGGGTTCACAGAACTACGCTACTCCACTACCTGTCTGTGTTGATGACCCGTCGACGTGCACAGTCCATGATAGAATCTGTGGCCGATTGGGGCCTTCAGCAAGGTCGGGGACATTCGGAATTGGGGTCGCAGTCTCGACAATAAAATCCACAATGACCTAACCCTTTAGGGCCGGCCGAGGTTGGAACTCCGCGTCAAACTCATCCAACTCAATAGCCTACTTAACCAGTCATCCAGACGTGTCCGGCTTTTGTAGGATTCCCTTCAAAGGTTGGCTAATTAGGACAATGATCTCGTGTGTCTGGAAATATAGGCGCAACTTTCATGCAAAGTACACTAGGGTTAGCACGACCCTTTCGACATGCGACTAGCGGCTCTCAGTGTCAGTCAGGAGCTTACTGACATAATACACCGATTGCTACATGCTGGACTACTGCCTGATTAGGACCAAGCTTAGCACTGTACTAGGGACCACCAAGTATAAATACAACTTTTCGCCTTTCTAACGTGAAGTCAAGAGAGAAGGATGGAAGAGGTGCTCCTTGAGCTCCTGGAAAGCTGCCTCGCACTCAGCCGTCCATTTGAAGCCAGTTGCCTCGGTCCCTCTTAAAACTCTGAAGAATAGCAAGTACTTCTCCATGGACTTTTAGGAATTGAGAGAGGGCCGCAATCCTTTTGTTGAGCTTCTAGACCTTATTTACTGTTTGGGGCGAACGCATGTCGAGAATGGCCCTTATCTTCTCAGGGTTCACCTCGATCCCTTGCCAAGAGACGATGAAGCCCAAAAATTTTTCAAACGTCTCTTTGAATGCGCATTAGCAAGGTTCACTCCATTGATGCGCCTGAAGGATTCCAAAGGTTTCACTTAGGTCACAAACATGGTCGCTAGTTATCTTGCTCTTGACAAGCATGTCATCTACATATACTTCAATATTCTGACCGATCTAAGCATCGAATATCTTGTTGATGAGTTGCTAGTAAGTAGCACCAGCGTTCTTCAATTTGAAGGGTATAACATTTTAATAGTAAATGCTTTGGTCAGTCATAAAAGACATGTGCCCCTTACCCACTGAACTTATCCGAATCTAGTTATAACCTGAATAGGCATCTATGAAGTTGAGTAACTCATGGCCTGACTTGGAGTCTACCAGCAGGTCGATCCTTGGTAGCGAAAAGTTATCGTTAGGGCACGCTTTGTTCACGTCAGTGAAGTAGGCACACATCTGTTTCTTTTCATTACTTTTTTTAACAGGACGACATTAGACAGCCAATTCAAATATTGAATTTCTTTGATAAAGCTGTGTCAAGTAGCTTCTTTACTTCCTCGCAAATAGCAATTAGTTTCTCGATTGAGTGTTTCCTTCGCTTCTGCCGAATGGGTTTGTGATCGAGTTCTAGACCCAATTTATAAACCATTACACCAGTTGGTATCTCGGCATGTCTACAGGCATCCACGCAAACACGTCAGAGTTGTTTCTGAGAAAGGTGATGAAGTCATCTCACACGAAACCTATCAGAGAGCTTCCAATCTGCACACACTTCTCAGGCTCATTGGGGTATAGGGGTATTTGGTCTGTGGACTCATCGGCCTAGGCCTATTGCAGGGTGTTCTTCTTTCATGAGTCGAGGTCTTTGATTGGATGGCCGAAGGTCATTGGAACGATCTAGGATAGGTAGCAAGGCCGACCAGTTATCTGGTCACCTAGGACCTCTCTAATATCGAATGGGATTGGAAAATTTATCTTCAAGCATGGTATTAATGTTACTGCCCCAAAAGCTGTCAGACATGGTCATCCAATAATGGCATTATCGACAAAGGGAAGGTTCACTACGAGGAACATTAACATCTTGGAGGTCGTCCTCGGGTAAACCCCTAGCATGACCTTAAGTTGAAAAGAGCTCTAGACAGGAACTAGCTCATTGTCCAATCTATATAGTGGTCATACAGTATACTTCAATTGAGTCTTTTTCAGACTAAGTTTAAAATATGCGTCAATATAGAGTAAATTTCAGGAGCTTCTATTATCAATAAATACCCATTTCAATTAGTAGTTTAGGGTACCATCTGAAATGAGTACTGATACAACTAGGGGGTCCGAGTAGGGAGTTATCACATGAGTTATATCATCATCACTAAAATTAATGATATCATTCCTAACTTCTACCCTTTTCCTTTTGCTCTTAGAAGCTTTCTTCGGATGATCTAGGGCATCACCCTTGTGTGGATGAGCAGCTATCATGCTAACAACCCTAGCTGAGACTCAGTTCCTCAGTTGTTCTACTCCATCTTCGCCTATCCCCTTGAGGACCTACCCTAGGTTTCAGAGGAACCTAGTGAGGTAACCCCTTCAGACTAGGTCCTCAATCTCCTTCTATAATATCCGACAGTCTTCGATACTGTGACCTAAAAATCGATTATAGTAATAGTATTTGAACTGATCTCCTCTCTCTAAATTCTTTAGCACCTTCAGTCATTTCAAAAACTTTTTATCCCAGATCTATATTAGAATGTTTATGCGTGTGTTGGTCAGAGGAGTCAGGGTCTTCAGCATAAACTCTTTTTGAACACCTAGCTCAACCCATAGCTACTAACACGGTCCTCGGAGATGGTAGTCGTCCCTATTCCACTTCTTCTCACTCACCAGCCTCTTCGAGAGCCGGTCTATGTGCTCTGGTCACTTAGCTTCGTTGGTCTCCTCGTCTGCTATGTACACTCGGGCGATCACCTCGACCTCCCAAAAAGTTTAGGAGTTTTGGTGGACCATGTGTTTAAAGAAGTCACCCGACTCTAGAGTGGCAATAAAGGCGTTGAGCTTTACCTGGTTGGTGACCTTGGATATCCTTTTTGCCTCAACGGTGAACCATGCCAGGAAGCACTTCAAGCTCTCGTCTTTGCTGAAGGCGGACTAGGTGCCATGGTTACTTCACCTCCCTTCCGCTAGAGGTGAATTGAGACAGGAAGTAGTCGGCAAGTTCATCAAGCAACCGGATAGAGTTCGGTTCGAGACTGTAGAATCTGAGACATGCATCCCCCTTGAGAGTCAAAGAAAACCACTGACACATAGCAATTTCACCTAGGCCCTAGAAGCACACCAGAGTGCATGATTCAAGGGATCCATTGGGTCGGCATTTCCGTCATATGGCTCAACAGCTGGCATTTTGAACTTGAGGAGCAGTGGCTATGCTTAAATCTCCACTGCGAAAGTTGACCTCCTTAGGTTCGCAGCCCTCACTCCGGCATTGCCCCTAAAGACATGTTGCCATATCTTCTCCACATTTTCCTCCATGCGAGAGATGGATGCGACCCTCTTAGTATTGAAGAAGGTCCCCAACTCCGAATGATTTGGAGAGGGGTGCGCGCCCACACAACTCCTAGCCTGTGGTGGTCACGTGCTGTAGGAGGCTTCTCCTTGGGACAAGGGCCTCCAGTCACTACGAAAATAGCGAGGGTTCCACCACTCATGGCTTTCCTCTCACGTCCTGTGACTAAGACAGCCCTTCCGTCTCGTCCAAGCCCTATTTTATGAGGCCTCTTGGGCTCTAGTGTTGCCTGGCTATGGGGTCTTCTCGACAATTGCCTCGGTCCTCAGCTCCTCCACTTTGAAGCTGATACTTGTGCGGTGGAAGCAGGATCCACCAACTGTTGCTTGTCCAAGTGGGTGTTGATCTTCTAGAGTATCTTAAACACGTCTCCCATCTAGGCAACCAGTATGTGGACGTTGGGCTCAGTGCACTAACCCGCGTGGCTACCCACAGAGGGGTCGTCGCCTTGGGTGGCGGTGTCCCTAACTAGCACGTTGGTCTACGCTCTGATATTGATCATATTTGATTTTCTTTTGTGAGTGCGGTGGTTGATGGTCAAACTATTATATCATTTTTCACAAACAGTGCTAATGATGTGTTCCTGGATCCAAATTATTATACGAATTAGGAAATTACTTGATCTTCTACTGCAAGTTGAATTGGAGTGGGTTCGGTCTCCATTCCTACTAACCTGAGTCCTGTGCACAACAAATAACAAATAAGATATTAGAGGATTGGTTGGGTTGCTATTAGTTGGCGGGTATGGTAATTCCCTAAGGTTGATCTCTGCCAACATTGGGCAATGCCTGCTGCGTCAGCACCCCTGCACTACCAGACTATCGCTACTGAGGTGGTAGATAGACTTGGGTTGTGATTGATCGTGCCATAGAGGCTGCCTGATGGGTTTGGACTGTTGCTACCTTACCTAGCCCAGAACGCATCCGTTGGAGATGGGCTGTCCATGGGGCCTTTTGGGCTCCGCTGCTTCCTGAACCTTTCTGACAAACAGGCCAACTTTTGGGTCGGCCTATATTATAATCCAACCATCAATTTTAATACTACATAGGTAAAAACAAAAAACAAAATTCATTATAATTCAGTGAAATGTGAGATGCATGTAACTTAAAATTTCCAAATATAACTTTATTTATGGAGTGTTTGTACTTTACATACATATTAATGTATAACACGTAATGTAGTCAATTTGGCTTAAAGATGACATTACATCAACTTTGTACTAAGTTAAAAGTTAAGAATAATTATAATTAGGACAACAAATTTTGATTATACAATAAAAAAATAACAAAATTAACATGAAGATTGATTTTTTCCCTCCATTCAACACGCTATTTGAAGTGAATTCTTTTGTGATTTACCAAGAAATTGAAATTTTCAGCGGTACCTTAAACAACTAAAGTTTAGACCTACGATTATACAAAAGCACGAAATACGTAAATATTCAATATATGTGAAAATATTTATTTTTAGATATAATAAATATGAATTAATTATCCAATAATATCGTCACCAATAATAAAATGAAACTCAACGCATAAAATAAATCAACACAGAATTGATGACAAAAAAAATTCTTAAGAATCAAATAGTTGTTAATTAAAACCCTCTACGTTTGTCAAAAAGTTAGCTAACAAATTAGGTAATATATACATACTAACTTTTAACCGACTTATTTCATAACTAGCGACTCATATCAAATAACTCATCAAATTTGCTCTCCATTAATGAAACCTGGTACCTTCTAATTCTTTTTTTGAAGACTTTACTGTTTTGAAAATATCCAACATTATTAGAATTCTATTGTTCAAGCTACCGCGAATCTCTAAAGTTTCATAAGTTAGATCAAATACTTACTGGGTTTTTAAGGTTGAGAGTTGAGAAAAACCAAGCTATAGACCACTCACAATGAAAGAAGTCTTCTCCTCTTAATCCACACTTATCTAACTCTCTCTTGCTTTAATAATAATCATGATGTTAGCCAGATTGAAAAGAGGGAGAGTATTTATATACGAGGCCAAAAACTAGGGTTGAAAATATGGATTGAAAAAATTGTACGATGCATTCAAATGCCAATAGTGCATGAGCTTGAATCATACACACTTCAGATGCCGATTATGTAAAATGTATATGTGTGCCCTTCGTATGTTCATGTGTAGAGCCACCCTTCCAAACACGTATATGTGCCCTCCCAATATACATCCGTCATGCATGGAACAACTGTTCCAAAATGCATGTGCATTCTTCATATGTCCAATCCTTTTCATCTTGGGTAAGAATATTCCTCGATCCATTTCTTTTTCATTTTCACATATTTGGGAAGTCAAAAACTAGTCTCCTATTCGCTAGTTTAGAACACTAGATTTCTCGTTAGTTTTGGATCTTATTTTAACACAGTCAATAAAAAAAAAATAGTCAAATATAACTATAAGAATCAAATTTTGTTACGGAGTTTACTAAATACAACAAGCCTATCAATATTTTTTTTTGGTAATTCTGTGACAAAACCGCTTATATAGGACTTATATAGGAAATAACCTCTATCTGTCACCAAATTAGAACCTGTAACATTATAATTAGAAAGACCCGCGACACCTAAAAACGATGACGTTAACGTGTAGCATTCAAAGCCATGTTTCCCTACAAAACAGGTATAACTAAAAAAATGTCTCATAATGTATCTAACAAAACAAAATTACTTACCAAAAAAAAAAGATGCATCTAACAAAACAACATTATAAAGTCAGTAAAGCACAATACATCATCGCAAAATAATATCAATAGTAAGTATGATCAAATGATAGATGAGGATAACAACAAGCAGCCTAGTAAAAATACAAATAAGGATTGCATACACTATAGGCATCAGAATCGAGCACAGCACTCTCTCTCAATAGATATTCTACCTTCACCCTTAAATAAGTATTATCATCAATGAACAAGTGGCACAACACTCCCCCTTAATAACAAACACTCCAACTTTTTGACACAAATTGTTAAAGGGTACCACTTAAGAATCAGAATTATCAAAAGGCACTACAAAATCATTAGGCAACACTCAGCCAAATATACCAGTGCTAACAAGCAATACAACGTTAAAGGCAGGCCATCCTAGAATAAAGATCGATCTAAGATGTTGCAACCAGCTCTATTTGGTTCTGCATAAGGTTCATGCGCGCTTGGAAATCGGGTTTGGAGATGGTCATCCGCTCTATCTGAAAATGCTACTTCTTAGTAGATCCATAAAATGTCGAGTTTTGTCATGCTAGGTGCCGAAGAGACATTTTGATGTCTCACCAATAGGATTGAGAACCCAACAAAAGGAGGTTGAGAGTCTTCAGAAGGAAAGATATCTGCAGGGGCGGGAAGGACTCTGTGCAAGGGTGATCCCACTAAAAGGGAAACCGAGAAGAATATGCAGCGTAGTAGGCAAGGAGATTAAGAAGCGATAGAGAAAGCGTTGAATCAAGCAACCCATATGGTAACATGGTCTGCAGGCAAGCATGCTAAAAAAATATCAATAAATTGGTGAAAAAAAATAATCGAAACATCAATGGAGTCACTGCTTTAGACATCACATAAAAATAAGTTCTGAATAGTGCAAGGGTCATGAAAATACTTACTGAGTCCTCCACTTACGTTTTCATGTTTTATCCCTTCAAACTAGTGGCATGGATATACTTATAGGAGTTCGGACGTTATCTGTCATAGCATATCTCTATCGGTGAGTAAAGATATTTATGTTCAGTATATTTCTGATCTTGAGGGTGTATTGTGGTTATTGTTTATGGCCGGATCAAGGCCCTGATCCTTGTATGGGATATATTAGAGTTGTTATTTTATGTTGATGAGTTCTTATATATTTAGATACCTCTCTTACGATATTTGGATAGCA
>JAODPA010034330.1:0-12318 GCA_025585075.1 Nepenthes mirabilis | reverse complement strand
ATTTTATATTAAGCTAAAATTTAAAGACACAAACTAACAAATCTAAATAGTACCTAAAATTTTAAAGTAAAAAAAAAAACACCCTAAACATCTATAAAACTGTTGCGTCCCGAATCCGCGGTTGTTGTACGAATTATGTGGCTTTCGAGTCTCCACCCATGCTAAAGCGTGAGGATGAGGTCCGGTCTCCGTATCTGTTAACCTGGACTTGCACAACACAATCAACAAATAAGAGGTCTGAGATTTTACGAGATTTCTCCCACCACGGCCACTCCGACGCTCAAGTCAGTAAGTTCCCACAATAAACGGAAATGACGCACGCGCTAGGCAGTGTGCGGAAGTGTGCTGATGATACGTGAGTGATGCGCATTTATCAGAGTGGGAAATGCAATGAGTAGGTAGTGGAAGGCTTGGCTTCCTTGATGCACCGCAGTTGGTGGCTAACTTTCCGTTGTCTGATTAGGCTTAGGAATCATGATCTTGAGAGAAGCGGGCTCGTTTGTGGCCTCGAGACTTGAATTCTGTTCTTTTAGATTACTCTCTCTCTTTTGATCTGGGAAAAGGAAGAAGAACCAGCCCTTTTCTCTACGGAGGAAGAGAGCTCTTATAGGCTCCTCTCGAGAGGGCTTTGGGCGCGAGAATCCCCGCTGTTAGGGTTCCTTGGCCGCTGGTCACTGTCGCTGACCGCTGGTCATGTCGGCTGTCGCTTTGCGGTGACAGGTAGGCCCTGAGTGCTGCCGGCTATGCTTGGTCTCCCTTTGAGTCGGGATTGGCTGGTTGCTTGCGAGCGACCGCCTGAGCCGCTGTCACAGCGTTGGCCGTTTTTTCATTCGCTTGTTTCTTCTCTCTCCTGGTTGTTTTTCGGCAGCTCATTAATGCACTGCAGGATGCCCGTTACCTTTCGTTAGCTGGGTGCCACGTAGGTTCCTTCTGCAGTTGGATTGGGCTTGCGTTTTTCTTGGGCCTTAGCACGGGACCCAACACTAGCCCCCCAATTCCTAGGCCGACCGATGGCTGGGCCTAGTATGTCCTTTGGGTCCACTCTACGGCCTGACGGTCTTCCTTGAGACGCACCGTCGTTCATCGTTTTATGGGCTCGCGCCTTCCCCAGTTGTCTGTGCAGGCTTTTCTGACGCTGCCGTGATTTGGTGCTTTGATTGTCAAGATTCGCACGCTTAGGGTTGTGTCTGATTAGGGGACCTTTCCTATTCCGTGAAAGACGTCCGTCGGGAAGCATACTGCGCTGAACAAGAGAATGGCGCCCATCTCGACCATAAATAGGAAGGTTCCTTAGTGAGTGGAGCACATCCCTTGGCTGCCTTTGGAGGGACGATGAAGAGATTCTGGCTCACCCCGCACTTAGTGGGAGTCCGAGAAGGAGTTGGATGGATTAGCTAGATGCCCGAAGTTCTTGATGAAGGCCGCTGTAACTCCCAAGCCGCGGTTCACTCCTCACGCTAATGAGGGTGGTTTGGCCACTCTGCAGTCGTCACGTGCCTACCCTCCACGGTGTGACACGTCCGAAGTGCAGAGGGACCGTGGCGGAACCTCCGCAGGGATGTTTACCGCTAGTGGGGTTTGTCGCTCATGATCTCCACTTCACTAAGTTCGAGCGTGGATCGTGGAGGTGGCAGAGGCTGGAGCACCGACTAGGGAATTGTTGGGGTCATTCCCTCTAATTCCCCCGGTGGCTTTGGTACCGGTGCGGATCGCGCCCCGATGGATTGTGCTGCGGACACTTCCACTTCGGGGGGGCTTTGCGTGGCTGCCTCCGTTTGCTTGTTGGGCCACCGGCGGCTCTGGCCGTGGTGATCTCATATAGATCATATTCCCCAAGCTTGTCTGGGGCAGTCACCGCGGCCCTTGGGCCTCGTACCGTCGTCTTTCTTGTACCCTTGTCACTGTAAATTATGTACTTTGTAAGAAAGCATTGATTAATAAAAAAAATAGCCCTTTTGTCTTCATTTTTCCCTTTTCACTATGCATGCTTCTTTTCATCGACTGTCTTCTCTCGGCAGGCCGCATCTTGTTCCGTGGGGGCGAGAAGGCCAATGTTGGCGATCACGTCCCTTGGCCTGTCTGGCACATTAAATGTGCATCAGGTCAGGAGGCGCTGCACCATAATGACCTGCCATGGAAACGCGCGAAGCTTCAGGGATTCTCCACGTGAAGGGCGCCCGTTGGCCGTGCGCTGGTGCCTTTTGTCTTCATAGCGCAGCCGTTTCAGGAGAAGATCTTGTCTATTTAAACGCACAAATGCTCCCCGTGACTTTGCACTTTCCCGTGTTGACACACTCAACAGCCGTCCGTTCTTCCCGCGTTCGCTCTCGCCGCAACTTTGATGGAGGAGTTGTTATCGTCATACGAATCGGTACGTTCTTTCGGCGAATTAGAGACTGGGTTCCACGTTCCCAAGGCTTCGAGCGCCGGCGCACCAGGAGGGGATCACTCTGAAGCCACCATCACGGGTCCTGCACGATTCCCGCGGGTGCCTCCAGGCTTTGAGAGGGTAGAGGGGTTCGCCTCTTCCCGGGGGCGTGCTCCAGGGAGGGGGGACTCCTCGTTCCAACAGATCACTAGGAGGGTCGAGAGCGTTGAGGCACGAGTGCAAGTCACAGTGGCCGAGATGGAGCAGTTGAGGGCCCAAGCGGCGCATTTTGAGGAAGCGTGGGCTGAATCAGAAGCGAGGGCTTCCCGACTTGTCACTGCCAATGTGGGGGCTTAAGCCCACATACGAGCTCTTGAAGAAGAGAACGAGCAGCTGCTGCGACAGCTTGGGGTAGAGGTCACATGGATGGGGACGGAGCTGAGGTCAAGGTTCCTGCCAGAGGAAGTTAGTCCTGCACTGGAGAGAAATTATCAGGACGGAATCCGTCTCAGCCGGAGGCTAGCCTCGCTGGAGGACCCAAACTTCCGCATCGGCGTCCTGGATTCTCGTAACTCCGGCGCTCGAACGCGCGCTCATCTGGTTGAGTACCAGGCTCCGAGTTCCTTCGCGGATCGTGTGGGGTGTTAGTTAATAGTCACTGCGGCAAGCTGCTGTAACCATTTTTTGACAATCATTGAAATAAAATCCATCGTTTTATTGCACTGCTTCATTTCCTGTAGTTTGTTTTTCTGAATTTTTATTTTTATTCCCATGCGTCCCTTTGGTGGGCTTCATCATTGTAAGCCTGCATTTAATACGGAGGTGCTAGCGCAGATTTCGGTCAGGCGGTTGAGGTGACCCCCACTCTTTAGACTGGTGTATGGCCATGATTGCGGGTGATTTCGGGCCCCACGACGCTCCACGGGGCAAGCACGTGTCCCGGCCACTCATGGTGAGCGCCGTTTGGGTTTCCTGCCTACTGGCCTCCCGTTGTCTATTTAAATTGACCGGGATAATTTTTCACCGTGTTAAGATTTTTTTGTTCTTGACCTGTATTGTGGGAGAGGTATGGCAAAGAAGAGAGAGTTCTTCTTCTTCTCAGGCTCCCAGGGCGAGTCGTCAGGGGGTCCATAATACAAAGTCTGTCTTGACGCCCAGCGTCATTACTGCTCTTGTGGTAGATTACGGCATCCCTAGTGATTGGGCCTATCATGCTCCCGGTTCCACAGATAGAGCCAGCGCCCCCCAGGGGGCTATGTCACGGCTTATGAGCACCACCTGAGAGGGGAGCTTCGTTATCCGATGCCGTGCATGCTGTATGCGTTGGTGGAGGCGTTGGGAATTCCGATGGCAAGACTTCACCCCAACGCTCTGCGTTATCTGGTGTATCTGTACATCTTCGCTCACCTTCATGGCGGTTCCTTCGACGCCAAGGCGGCCAGACTGATTTTTCGCTACACGGAGTCTGAGGATTGGGTGTCCATGTCACCAAAGACTGGCTTCCATTTTTGAGGGACCAATCCGGACTCGGTTAAGAACTGGAAAGACCGATACTTTTTTATTGCAAGAGCCCCCTGATTCTGAGCTTTCGCGCGTGTGGGGCCTGATTTCGGGGTTCTTCTTCGAAAAGCCGTCAGCGGAGGACGCTGCGGTGGCAGCTGAGCTGGTTACCGCCATCCAATCCCAGACAGAGAAGTTCTCCGTCCAGGGCTATTTCTTGACGTCCATCACATTCGAGGCCGCCATGTGGGGGCCTTCCTCGGGTTGGAGAGTTGTCGGTCCTGGCAAGGGAGAGCTTGGAGGAGTTGTCACTCTCCGATCGTCCGGTGGTGACGAGGAGGAAAGTTGCTCGCTGCCGGAGTCGTCCTCAGACGTAGAGGAGGTTGAGGCTCCCCTGAAGAGGTTGAGGGAAGCCGGAGGCACTTCGACACGGAAGTCCCAGAGGCAAGCTGTTAGTTTTGCTGTTGAGGTTTGGGATCCGGTCTTGGAGGTGGCTAGAGCGCAGGACACCAGGGGGAGGCCGCCGGGCCATCGCTGACTCCAGCCGCGGGGCTAGCCGTGCTCGAAGTCGACGAGGCAGAGCCTCACCTACCGAGGGGCCTTCCGCGCATTTCATCGCTAGTGCACTCACGGATGCATCTCCGGGAATGGCGGTCGAAGCCCCCAAGCGCTCCTACGTTTGCCGCCCTTCCGGCTAGCCTGGCCCTTGCAGCGGAACAGGAGGAGCCCCAGAAAGGGCCTTCGTCAGGTGGTTTTGCACATACCTCAGACGCCGCTCCCACTTAGGTATGGTCGTCCTGATCTAGCCGTTCCCATGCTGCCATAAATCTCTGGGATTCTTCTAATGTCTTTCTCTTCCCGTGCAGATTCCAGAGGATGCTGACCCTTTCGACGGACTGGTCGCCCTCCTCCATGGGGGTTTCCAGCGTGGGCTGCAAGCCATTCATCACATGAGAGCCCAGGTTGCCTCCCTTCGAGGGGATAGCGAGCGAGCGTAAGAGGAGGTCAGGTGTTTGCAGTAGAAAGTGGCATACCTGGAAGCTTCACTCACCGCTCTGGAGGACGACCATGCACGCTTGTCTAGAAATATGATTGGTTGGATCACCTCGTCGGAGGTGGAGCGCTTGTTGGAGGCTCGATTTTGGGATAGCATTCGTCTGTGTCGTAGGATCGCTTCCCTGGCTACTCCTGGTGTACCTGAAGGAGTCTTTCATCCTGGAAACACCGGGGTCAGGGAAGCATCCCGCTTGAGGAACTTCCTTGAGGAAGCCAGTCCGTCCAGTCCTCCAAAGTAGTCTTTTCCTATATAGGTTGCTACATTGCCCCCCCCCCATTTTTTTGTTCCTCCCCTGCTTTTGTATATACTTGTTTCCGGCAAATGGATAAGGAGCAGTTTCCTTCTTTCTCGTATACGTTGTCTCCCGATGCGGTATGTATGATCGCACCTTTTGTTCAATGTGGTCTGCGAGGTCACGCCCCGTATTTGAAAGCTAAGCTCGCAAAGCCATCGTCGCCAAGGCCCTAGTCAGGTGCCTTCTTGCGCTGTGCTCGTCCGTCGTTAGAGGATGTCGCCGCATCTTGCGCGTTTGATGGGATGCTCGATCCAGTAAAGTGAACGTCGTTGCAAGTCCCGTGAAGCCTCGCCAAGGGTCAGCCAGATTTTTAGGCCACAGCAACCGGGCTCCGGGCTAGGCCTTAGTCGGGTGGTATCCGCGGGAGGTGCGTGGCCCCTACTCAAAGCGTCATGGTCACCGTATTTAAGGTCCTAGCCCTCGACCATCGTAGACTGAGGGTGCTTTGTTTTGCATGAAAAGGTCGTCGCACGCCTGCGATTCTTACTCCCTAAGGTTTTTGTTGGCCGAGAATTGGGAAGCCTCCAAAGCCCCCAGGCCTAATATTTTGACCACCTGGGTCGACTGGCGTAGAGCCGTGATAGATGTGTCTCCTTCTGGACTTACCCGCCGTGCGGGCGAGGTTTTTAGTGGCCGCTTACGGGCCGCTTGGCGCAGGGCCAAGTGTTTGCTTTATGAACGGACGATAATCTTGCCGACTTAGAGGTAGTCTAGGTCGTTTTTAGTTTTAAGAATGCTATGTATGTCAACACTTCACACAAATGGAGATGCAGAACAACAGGAAAACTAATTTTATTAACAAAAAACATAACACATGTACAAGCATTCAACATGGTGCGCGTGCGTGCCTTACCTGGGCCGGTGTGGCGTTACTGGTAATATTTTCTTAAGTTGGCAGCGTTCCAGGTCCGGGGGACCAGTTTGCCGTTCTGGGCACGTAGCTTGTACGCTCTGTTTCGAAGGATTGTGTAGACGAGGAACGGGCCCTCCCACCCATGGGAGAGCTTGTTCCTGTTCGTGGTCTTTCCCGCTGCCTCTACGCTCCGGAGGACTAGATCTCTAACTTCGAGAGGGCGTACCTTCACCCGCTCGTTGTAGTATCGCGCGACGTGCTGTTGATAGGCTACCATCCACAGTTGTGCCGCATTTCAAACCTCCGAGAGTAGGTCTAGGTTTTCCCGGAGCCTCTGCGAGTTGGTGGCTGGATTGAAGCATTCGACCCTCAGGCTTGGCTCCCCACCTCCACGGGGACTACAGTCTCAGCCCTAAAGCAGAGGTTGAAGGGTGTCTCTCTCGTCGGCTCCCACTGGGTCATCCGATACAACTAGAGTATGGACGGTCGCTCTTCAACCCATGAGCCCCTTGCGTTTTCCAGCTTGGTCTTCAACCCGTGTAGCAACGTGCGGTCGGTGACCTCAACCTATCCGTTGGCCTGAGGATGTGCCACAGACGTGTGGAACAGCTTGATGCGGAGGTTGCCGCAGTACCTCGTGAATCTCTTGGTGGTAAATTGGGTCCCGTTGTCGGTCACTACGACCTCATGAATCCCAAAGCGGCAAACAATAGTCTGACGGAGGAATTCCGTCGCGTTCTGCTCGGTGATCCTGGCTAGAGGGACAGCTTCTACCCACTTGGTGAAGTTGTCAATACCCACGATCAGGAATTTCCTCTGCCCGGAAGCCAAAGGTAACGGTCTAAAAATATCGAGTCCCCACTACGCGAATGGCCATAGGGACTAGAGGCAGTGCAACTCTGTGTGCGGCTGATGTGTCATAGGGCCATGGACCTGGCAACTCTCGCACTGTCTGACGAACTCCATAGCATCTCGCTTCATGGTCAGCCAATAAAACCTTTGCCGCACGACCTTGAACGCGAGGTTCTTTCCTCCGATGTGCAGCCCGCATAATCCGAGGTGCACCTCACTCAGGGTGTACTCTGCTTCTTCTGGAGTAAGGCATTTCAGGAGAGAAATGGAGTATCCCCGTCTGTATAGCCTTCCGCCGAGGAGCATGTACCAACCTACTGTCTTCTTAACCCGCTTGGCCTCGTTAGCATCATCAGGAAAAGTTGATTCGGTTAGGTACTTCATGTACGGCATTATCCAATTGTCCCCTACGTTAACCCATAGTATTTCTTGGTCCACTGTGTCAATATTGAGCGCAGTTAGGACCTCCCTCGGCCCCTTGGCGCACTGCTCCGGGGATCCGGTAGCTGCGTCCCGGGCCAATCGGTCAACCTTCTTGTTGTCGGACCTGGGGATGTGCTTGATCAGGAAGCGGTCAAACTCCTGGATCAGAGTTTTTGCTTTTGCCAAGTACCTTACGAGTTGCGGGTTTGACGTGTCAAAGTTCCCCTGTACCTGGTTGACTACAAGCTCGGAGTCGCTGTACACGACCGATGACTTCGCGGAATATTCCTTGGCGAGGCATAGTCCTGCGAGAAGGGCCTCGTACTCCACCACGTTATTGGTGGCTGGGACGGTTAGCGTGACAGAGTATGTAATCTCCGTATCCTTCGGTGTCTTTAGCACGACTCTGGCTCCGCTGCCCGCCTAGGTGGACGACCGATCCACATTCAAGGTCCACACTGGGCGACCGTGGTCTCCCACGTTCCCAGGGCTATCGGAGTCTTCTGGAGCTGGGGTTGTTGCTTCAACAATGAAATCTGCCAGGGTCTGTCCCTTCACGGCTGGCCTGGGCCAAAACTCCACGTCAAACTCTCCTAGGAAGACGGCCCACTTGACCAACTGCCCGAAAGTTTTTGGTTTCTGTAGGATCGACTTTAAGGATTGATTTGTCAGCACGATGATCCGGTACGACTGGAAGTAGGGCCGTAGCTTCCGCACAGAATAGATGAGGGCAAGCGACATCTTCTTGGCGTGCGGATAGCGTGCCTCCAGGTCCGTCAGCACCCGGCTTATGTAGTACACTGGCTGCTGCGCTCCCTCGTGCTCTCCGACTAGCACAGAGCTAAGAGCTGCTACTAACGTAGCCAAGTAGAGGTAAAGGTCATCGCCCTTGCGCGGCGAGCTCAGGAGAGGCGGGTTGGCGAGGTACGTCTTCAACTCTTTGAAAGTTTCATCGCATTACTTGGTCCACCTGAATCCTAGCGATTTAGTGCCCCTCAGTGCTTTGAAAAAGGGCAAGTACTTCTTTGCCGACTTGGCGAGGAACCGTAAGAGGGCCGCTATTTGCCCGGCGAGTTTCTACACTTCTTTCATCGTCCGCGGGGGATTCAGGTCGAGGATGGCCTTGATCTTCTCTGGGTTGGCTTCAATGCCTCATTGGGACACAATGAAGCCCAGAAACTTTCCTGAAGTCACTCCGGAGGCGCATTTGGCGGGGTTGAGTTTCATCATATGCCGCCGGAGGACCTGGAAGGTCTCCTCTAGGTCGCTAATGTGGTCGTAGGCGACTTTGCTCTTCACGAGCATATCGTCGACGTACACTTCCATATTTCTCCCAATCTGGGTCTCGAACGTCTTGTTTACCAGGTGTTGATAGGTCGCGCCGGCATTCTTGAGGCCAACGGGCATCACCTTGTAACAGTATATCCCTTGGTCGGTCATAAAGAGGTATGTTCCTTGTCTTCAGGGTACATCTGAATCTGGTTGTAGCTGAAATATGCATCCATGAAGCTCAAGAGTTCGTGTCCAGACGTGGAGTCCACGAGTTGATCAATCCTGGGGAGAGGGAAACTGTCCTTGGGACAAACCTTATTCACGTCGGTGAAGTCGATAGACATCTGCAACTTGCCATTATTCTTCTTTACCAGCATGACGTTAGATAACCACTCTGGATATTGGACCTCTCGGATGAATCCGGTGTCCAGAAGTCTCCTCACCTCTTCTCTTATAGTGATCAACTTTTCGACAAAGTGGTTCCTGTGCTTCTGCTAAACAGGCTTGTGGCTCGAATCAAGGCCCAGCTTGTGGACGATTACTTCGGTCGGTATCCCGGGCATGTCAGCGGGAACTCAGGTGAGCACGTCGGGGTTGGCCTTAAGGAAGGTGATTAACAGGTTGCGTTCTGCGGGTCGGAGAGATCTGCCCACGTGGATGCACCTCTCCAGCTCAGAGAGATTCAGAGGGACCGCTTCAATAGCCTCTCCCGACTGGGCTTGATGTACCAGGGTTTTATCGCGGAGGTCAAGTTCTTCATTCGGGCGGTATGGTGCCGCGGGGCTGATCTGTGATAGGTAACATGTTCGCCCCATCTCTTGGTTCTCGGAGCACTTCTCCCACACCCCACGAGGTGGGAAACTTCACCTTTAGGTGCGGGATCGACGTCACGGCTCCGAAGGCCGTGAGGAAAGGTCTGTCCAATATGGTGTTGTAGACAGATGGTATGTCAACGACAAGGAACACCAACTCCTGCGTTACAGAGCGCGGGTGGGTTCCAATAGTGACCTCTAGCCGGACTATCCCTTGTACGGGGACCCGTTCGTTGTCCAGGCGGTACAGGGGTCCGTCTGCCGCTTTCATCTGGCTTCGCCTCAATTCAAACTTAAAGAAAGCGCTGAGATATAGTAAATTCTGTGAATTTCTATTATCAATGAAGACTCGTTTTAACTGGTAGTCAGCCTTACCATCTGAAACGAGGGTGACTACCATCTGAAACGAGGGTGGATACAACGAGGGGATCAACATGGGGGAAGGTTACATGAGCCATATCGTCGCTACTAAAACTAATGACATCATTCTTATCCCCTATCCTAACTCGCTTGTTGCTGGAAGTCGGCCTCAGCTCCCTTTGCCCGGTGCCCCCAATGGCGGCAGCGAAGATCATATTGACCACACCGGCGGCTGTGCGGCCTCTCGGCGTCTCGCTGGCCTCGCCTTTCGAGATTGCTGAGCCCTGCCCTAAACTCTTCACGAACCGTTTAAGGTGTTCACGATGGATCAGATCCTTTATCTCCTGCTGCAGGGTCCGGTAGTTATCAGTCGAGTGTCCCAGGCAACAGTGGTATTGGCAATATTTGGTTTGATCGTTGCCGCTGGGACCTTTCGACGTTTTCGACTACTTGAAGAACTTTTCGTTCTGAATCTGTATCAGGATGTTTGTACGAGTGTCATTCAAGAGAGTCAGAAATGTCCGTCCGTGGTCCTTCCTAGATCCTGGCGGAGGCCGCGGCTGCTTGCGGTGCTCCGGGAAGCGGTGGCTGTCACTGTCCCTCTTCCGTCCGTCGGTAAGTCTGGTGGCTTCCTGGGGTCGGTCCGCTCGCTTAGGGCGATTCACCTCGTTGGCCTCTTTGGCCGTGTTATAGCCCTGGCATGGCCTCGGCCTCCCGGAAGATCTAAGGGCGCTGGTGCAACGGGTACTTAAAGAAATCCCCTACTGCCAGCGTAGCGACGAAGGCATTGAGTTTCAGCTCGTCAGAGAGCTGGGGGATCCGCGGCGCCTTGGTGATGAAACGGTTGAGAAACCGCTTTAGGCTTTCGTCTGATCTCTAATGGAGGCGGACCAGGTGTCATAGTTGCCTCTCTTCTCTTCGGCTGGAGGCAAACTGGTTCAGAAAACTGTCAGTTAGCTCGTCAAACGAGTGTATGAAATTCGGAGGGAGACCATGAAATCAGAGCAACGTGTCTCCTCTAATGGTGACGGGAAAGCGCTGGCACATTAGGGCCTCGCTCGCTCCTTGTAGGGACAAATGGGTGCGGAAGCAGTTGAGATGGTCCATCAGATTCTTACTTCCGTCGTACCCCTTCAGGACGGGCATTTTGAACTTGTTTGGCAGTAGCCGGGTCCGTAGATCCATGTTGAAGGGCGACCTCCGAAGGTCGGCGGAGGATCGCGTGGGCCTCTCCTTGTGTAGGATGTCTCACAACACCTTGACTTTTTCCTCCATCAACGGGTCGAGAGCGCCTCTCCGCGCGTTGATGACATTGTGGAGCTCCGTATGGTCCTGAAGGTGCAGCTGAGCTTGTTGGTGGTGTCAGCGCTCCGCTTGAGGAGGTCGCTCACTGTTGGAGCCCGCCGCGGTCGGTCTCCCGCAGCCGCGAGAGTTACGAGGGTTACGCTGCTCAGGGCTATCCCCCCGATCGCTAAGGTCGGGATGGCTTTCAACTTCGTATGGGTCCATTCTGTTGGGGACCGCCGTAGCTGCGGCGTTGTCAGGTTGGTTGGATCCTCTCCTGAGGGCCGCCGCGCGGCGCCTCCTCCTTCTGGAGGAGGACGCTTGAGATACTGGAGGGGCAGTCCCTGACTAAGGAGTTCCCGTCTGATCGCACATGGTGTGGGGTACCAGCTCTATGTCGCCCACGTCCGTGGCCAAGCGGTGGATGTCGGGCTCCGGATGGGCGTCTGTGTGGCTCCCGATGGGGGGTCCTTGCTGTGAGTGACTTCGTTCATTGTTGGAGTACTAGCTTGTACTCTGGTGTTCACCATTCTCTTTGCTTCGGAAGGGAGGTAGGAAAGTGACACTAGGTTTCTCGTCAGTTTCCTACAGACGGTGCTAATGTTGCGTCCCGAGTCCGCAATTGTTGTACGGATTAGGGGGCTTCCGGGTCTCCTGCCACGTTGAACCATGAGGATGAGGGTCCGGTCTCCGTATCTGTTAACCTGGACCTGGACAACACAATCAATAAATAAGAGGTCAGAGGTCCGGCGGGATTTCTCCCACCACAGCCACTCCGACGCTCAAGTCAGCAAGTTCCAGCAATAAACGGAAATGACGCACGGGCTAGGCGGTGTGCGGAAGTGTGCTGATGATGCGTGAGTGATGCGTATTTATTAGAGTGGGAAATGCAATGAGCAAGTAGTGAAAGACCTGGCTTCCTTGACGCACCGCAGTGGGTGGCTAACTTCCCGTTGCCTGACTAGGCTTGGGAATCAAGATCTTGAGAGAAGCGGGCTCGTTTGTGGCCTCGAGACTTCAATTCTGTTCTTTTAGATTGCTCTCTCTCTTTTGATCTAGGAAAAGGAAGAATAACCAGCCCTTTTTCTCTGTGGAGAAAGAGAGCTCTTATAGGCTCCTCCCGAGAGGGCTTTGGGCACGAGAACCCTCGCTGCTAGGGTTCCTTGGCCGTTGGTTACTGTCACTGACCGCCGGTCATGTCGGCTGTCGCTTTGTGGTGGCAGGCAGGCTTCTGAGCGCTGC
>JAODPA010034319.1:0-12318 GCA_025585075.1 Nepenthes mirabilis | reverse complement strand
GGTATACCATTATGTGGCCTGGCCCACGGTCAAAGAAGGCCCAAATGGCCTGCTGGACGGTCAACTCAAATAACGGTCTAATAGGAGGTGAATGCCCAAATCTTGAAAGGGCCAAGACGGTCAATGCCAACGTTGACCGTCGGAACATCAGCAGGCGGCCAACTCGCGTACAGACGGTCAACTCGAGCGTTGACCAGATGTACTGTAGCAGCAGACCCAAAAAGGCTTTAAACCTGTTACGACCCAAGCCCGAATTGGCAGGCGAACACGTGCACAAAAAGCAGTGATCCTTTTATGATCACCTGCTTTCCTAAAAGTTGATCTTCTCCAAAAAGGCGGCAATGAACTCAGCGCCAACAAAACGGTCACAAGAGCATGAGGCGATTTGAATATCCGTTATACTGTTTAACAGAAAAAGGATCCATCAAATCACGACTGTCAAATCTACCAACCTGAGAAGACTGTCATTATCAGTCCAGAAAAAATACGCCACCTTGCCCAAAGAAGGTGGTTCTTCTACTAACCATAAAAGCTTGAGGTCTTCGTTCTGAAAAACACATGCACTCTCGGATACATGCTCACATATGCACAAGCATACTCGTATGCATACACACAAGAGCACGAACGAATACGAAAGCTTACTCAGAAACAGAAGCTCTCTTACTTATTCTCTAACTTGTCTTCCTGATAACACTAAGAATAAGCTTCCTGAAAGACTTCCTACAGTCTCACCCACGAACGCTTATAGAGCTTGAACAGATGCTCATCTTTTTATTCTCTCTACCCAAGCATTCGTCCTCCAATCCCACCAAATACCTCCAGATTCCATGAGACATTTTCGGCTCTCTGAGAATCGTTTCCTAAAATTTTCACGCTTTCAGGATGTTGCTTCCTCACGCTCTCTGTGAGCAAGAAGCAAGAACTTACATTCTCGACGAGCCAACACTTCCGACCATTCTACTCTCTCTCTTTTGCTTTCCAGTTTACCTTCCTTACTTAGAAGATTTTCACTGATTTAAGTGTCGGAGTGTTTTCAGTGGGACAATCCCCTACCGATACACTGACCTCTTGTTCACTTTAATGGTGTGCAGGATTCAAACTCAATGAAGGGAGTCGGGTCAAGCTATCTAAGCAAATTTGAATCTATTCAAAGTTGAATCCAGATATATATTAAATATCAATCGTTGAATAAAAATATTATATAATCCATTACGTAGATTTATATTACAAGTATCGTGCGTTGGAGCCTCCTATTGGCAAATAATGATCAAAATGACAGCTGTTATTAATTTTTAGTAATTTTTTTAAAAAAATAATATTAAATTACAATATTACGTCATGGATATTACAACTTCTAAACCTTCTCTCCAACACATTATGCCATTTATTTCATTGATATTTTTTTTATTAATTTATTGCTTAATTAAGATCTAAGTGGGCCCAATAGAGAGAGAGGATAACATACTAATAAATCTCCGTACCCAACAAGGTTTTAACGTAGGACCTCTCAATTAAAATATTAAGGTCAAAATATTAAGGTTTTTAAATATATTTTGCAAATAATTACACGCAAGCATAAATTAAGGTCAAATTATTAATTTATTGCTTAATTGAGATCTAAGTGGGCCCAATAGAGGGAGAGGATAACATACTAATAAATCTCCCTACCCAACAAGGTTTTAACGTAGGACCTCTCAATTAAAATATTAAGGTCAAATTATTAAGGTTTTTAAAGATGTTTTGCAAATAATTACACGCAAGCATAAATAATGCATGCTAAAATAATAGAGAATAACCAAACTACCCCTGAATTTTTCATTAGAAAGCCCACATCATTTTGTCTATGCTACTTCAGCTTTAGGTTTTTGGAGTGATTTTTGTGTGTGTGTGTGTATATAATTACTACTGGCATATTATGTTCCGAAGGATTTGGGAAGCTCATCTCTTTAAAGGAGGAATTGATTTAATTTCTCATAATATTTTAACTTTTCTATTTTTATGATATTAAAAACAAAGACAAAAACACATTAAAATGCTATTTTAATTTCCATTTTATATCGCTTTAAAAATAATTTTTATCATTGAAAAAAGAATCTGTTATTTAAAAGAACCATAACACAACCAATAATGGCAAGAGCGAGCAATCATCCATCACACAAGTGAAAGCCAGGAAGGAGGGAGGGAAAGGGAGCAGCAAACCAGGTGATGGAAGTAGTGCAAGAGAGGCACAAATATTGAATGGTATGCAATTGGCAATGTCTTCACTCAGTTACTTACATCAACATTCTCAACAAAAAATAATAATAGCATAGAATTATTTTACCAACAAGCACTCTATATATTAACTTTCCAGCCAACAGGAAGATGGACCTGATTTAAGCTTCTGCTTGCGGAACACTAGTAGTAGGGTTTTCCTCCGCCATCATCTTCGTCTTCCCTGGTGTCCCACATTCACTGAAATCGAGGGTACGCCGCTCTGTCTGAGATGTTTGAAACCACAGCAAATAGAAAACACCGAATTCAGATCAGGGACAGTGAAGAGATTCAGCCAAGATGTGGAACTTATAATGCTTAACTAAATCAAGCACATCAAACTTGGTTCAGTATTACATTGCAAAGACCAGAAACAGCTTCACACAGTATAACAAAGTCTTGAATTTCACTCGGTTTATTGTAATATCATCTTGCACCGTATTTGAGTGTAAAATATCACGTCATTATAATGCGATAACTTGTAACATATTCATTCATAAATGATCTGATAATCTTTTATATTGACTGTCCGCTAACCTTATATAACATTTTGCTATAATGGAGTTGTGAAACATGTCTTCTAAAAAACTAGGATTCCAAGCCATGCCAATAAAATTCTAGATTTCATGTTATCAATAATTCAAATTGCTTTAGGCAAAGCTACCGCAATTCACTTTGTCCCTTTACAGACAGTGAAAGTACTAACATCTTAGGATAGCAACTTCATCCCTTTTTCTGTTATCTTTGTCCATCAGTTATGCAACTTCAGGAGAGTATTAAGCCTTAAATTGTCTAACGTAGTCATCAGATAAACCTACTGTAGGCAATAATATAATATTCTGACAAAGCTGTTGTTGTAAGGAATTGAAAAAAAAAAAAAAAAAAGCAAGCAGAACATACTGAGACGTTGGAAGCCAGATGCAGACTCCCTCCTCCCTGCTGATTTTCTGGGACAAGATGATTATTCTCTCGCTTCAGATAATGACTTTCTAAGCATCTGCCTTTTAGTATACTTTCAGGAGTATCATTAGCTAAAACTTCTCGAGCATCCGCATATGCATCTGCACTCTGTTCATTTATCTGCTTCATCAACCCTATAGCATCATAGCTCCTTTCTAATGGGCTCATGAAAATCCCTATATCCTGCCGACAAGAATGGCCATGACAGACAATTAAGCGTCGAATCATCTGACAAATCTTGAAATAATAACATCTTAAAAACCAATGGCCACACCTCAATTGTTAGGTCTGTATCAAATCTTGAGCCAGGCATTAAAGAGTTAAAGAACCAAGGAGATTTCCATGCTGAAGGGGATTCAATACTTTGTTTGAATGGGGTTTCACCAAATCTGTAGGAAAAAAGGAAGGAAAGTAAAGGAATTACGAAGGAAAACAAATACTAACATAACTGGACCACTTATTATTTTCCACCTGGTAACTTGCTAGACGAGGAAAACCAAGATAAAAAATGAGAAAGAAAAAAATATATATAATCATGTAAGTCTATTATTGATTGTTATCAGTGTTGCTGCATCTTGAGAGCGAATAAAACCGAAGAATGTAGAAACAAAGGCCACAAACAATATTATTCATTTGAAAGGGAAGAAAAGGATCGAAGTCTCACATGTTTAGATTTTCAATACCAACTTCGTTTGTAAGACTTTCAGTAATTGCAGAGGTCATAGAAGGAATGAATGGCACAGATGAAACCATTGAAAAATTATGATGCTGCTTTCTACCAGAAGAGGTAGGGCTTATAACAGCAGATCTTGGATTTCCAGAGACAGATTCTAAATTAGTCCCTTGTTTATATGCAGCCTCTAAGGTCTGATGATCTTCTGAAGGTTTATCATTTGACTCTGAATCTCTGTCTTCTGTTATCATCTCTTCTCCAGGAGAGTATAACTGCACATTGTTCGCTTTACGTTCCACAAGGACTCGTCTATGCCATTGCTGAAAAACAGTCAGCAAAAGGGTAAGACAATACTAACCAAAATTTATTGATGAAATCGCCATGCTTAACTTGTACAAACAAAAAAGGTAGAGTCTAGTTTGTGACTAAACTAATGTCCAAAGAAATAGTAAAGTAAAAAAGATGCAGGGCAGGGGACATATGCGGAGAAGATATAGAGAGCCAATCAATGGTACTGAATGTAACAGGAGCTACTGCCAAAAAAAGTTCCACTGATAAATTCATATCTCATAGATGAAATAGTAGTTTCCATCAAAATAATGTCTACTAACGTATTTACAGACAAGCCAGGACCCCTTTAATCCATGGCAAGGACAGGGTTAGAGAGTTTAGAGAGTGCTCACAGTTTCGGTTGCAGCATTGATGACAACCATCTTCTTAGCATCAAAGTTGACAGTCTCTTCTTTATTTAAATGCAAAATGTCATCACTAGTTAATTCTTTCTCTGAAATTTTATCATCTGAAACATCAACACTATTTCTTCCCTCTTCCCTGCTTCCTTGAAAGTCAGGACAGACATTTTCCTTGTCTTCAATGGAGGCTTCATTGTCACTGGTCTGGTCATTTGAAGGGGGAAGCAAAGACTCCCTGTGTGTGTCAGGCTCTTCAAACATCACATCCAAACGAGAAAATTCTTTGGTCAGACTTGAGGTGCACACGAGCACTTGACTCACATCACTCCCTACCTTTTTGTCAATTTGTCTTTCTGAAAAAGGTGATAAAGGTGACAACAAATCACGATGTCGCTTCTTTAAAATGGAAGGTGTACAGGTGAAAGTTTTTGCAGCACTTCTCAGCACAGCATCTGGACTACCATCTGAAGATGGCGAATCCCACAAGGGAGTAAGACTGCTCACAGAAGACATCATTAATTGTCGGATGCCAAGAGGACTGTATTCTTGCTGGACATCCATGCCAGATTGAGCAAGATCACAACTGAAAAAAGGGATGTCAAAACTTGGAAACCGGGGAGGCTCATAACATAGAGATCCTGACTCCTGCTCTTCTATAAGCATGGCTTGGCTTTCACCCACTGAAGGCCTAATCTGCTGGCTCTCTGATGGTCCAGAACCAAAAGTGTTTACAGAGACCAGTTTTGATGACTCTTTTATCATATCTGGTTGCTCTGTCAAATCTGTCACATCTATATGATCATCACATGGATAATTTGAACTGACAAAATATATAAATTCATCCTGTCCACTTGCAAAGAATTCCTGCCCTTGAGGTCCAGCCAAGCAATTATCTAGTTGATTTAGTTTACTGCTGCACATACTTGAACCATTTTCAGCAGGAAGCTCAGAAGGAATTGATAATTTTTTGCAGTGTGAAGTTCCCACCATATCAGAGTTCGAAAAATTCTGGGACTCTAAAGCTACAGTTTTATCTGTTTCAGAGATTTGAAAGCTAGATGATTGCAAATATGATGTATCTTTATATCTGCCCAAATCAGTAATTTCTTGGAACTCGGTATGTATCCCAAAGGAAGGACAACCACCAGCCTCTGCCTCGGAGATGCTATACACGCAAGCAGATGTAATACCCCCAAAAGAAGTTTGTGTGGGAGTGGGACCAAAAGCAATTTCATGGTTTACATCAACCCCTATGCAATTTTCTGCTGAACCTGATGATTGTGGTGGCAATGCTAGCGAGGAAATAATGGCTAAATCATGTCCATCAAAATGACATTCACTAGTTGTACTGGTTCCTGGATCTTGTGGGAAATTCTCCTCTAGGTAACCGGATGAGCAAGCAAAATCACAGGGAATTTCAGGATGTATTTCTGGAATAGAAAAGGTAATGTCTTCAAGTGATGTACAATATTGTTCCGAACAAGACGCTGCTGGACTAGCACTCGGCTCCTTTCCATGATCAGATTCTTCAGTCAAAAGAAATTCCTCCTTTGTATGGCAAACTGCATTAGATATGTCACTTGCAGTTTGTGAGCAACCAACCAAGGGTGAACCTTGACTACATTCTGAGATTTCCTCCCCTTCTGTTACATCTTTGTGAACACTGTCATCGCCACTGTTCTGTTGCACTCGAAAGGAAGATGAAGGCATTGGGAAGCCCTTGAACCGTGCAAGCAAACCAGATGCAATGTAAGAATCCAGTTTCTTTTTCACAGAGCTGTTCCAGTGATTTTTTATAGCATTGTCTGTCCTGGTTACAATAAAAAGGTGATACTATCAGAAGATAGGGTAATGAAGAAATGTCTATCGGCCTCAACCAACAGTTGTACCTTAAAGTCCAATCCTAGCATATCAAAGTGCATATCGCCAAAATATAAGAAAACAGAGGATCTAAAAGTAGATCTTCATGCAGAAGCAACAAATGAGACTTCAATTTCATCGGGAAACAAAAGGAACAAACAAGTACAGCCATGTCTTTGTATAACAGATCGATATACCTTCCTGGAAGAAGTTTTGTCAGCTCCGCCCATTTGTTACCATAAATCTGATGAGCATGAATGAGAATCAATTCTTCATCTTGAGTCCATGCCTCCTTGTTTATAGCAGGATTAAGATGATTATGCCACCTAATCAGTTCGAACCATAAGTGCAACAGCAAAGGTATAAAGAAGTTCACTCTAAGAAAATCTTGCAATAAATTGTAAAAGAAAATTGGAGAACCCACAATTGAATTATTTTTTTGACTAGATAGTTAAGTCTCTTAATAATATTGTTAGAATTATTGACTCCTGCAATGAGGATGAGAGTTCAGAATATTGGGACCTGGATTGCTTATTTAAATCGTGAGGAAATAATCAACGATGCATAATAAGTAAATAATAATCATAAATAATAAAGAACACACAATTTTATATAAAAAAATCTTTTTTAGAATGAGAGAAAAAAAATCACGGGATGATACGTCCGAAATATATCTACTACGCAATAAATTCGGTTACACAAACCCTAACAAATATAAGGACACAACACGCTGTAACCAATAAACCTGAACAATAATGAATACATGACGAAAGAGAAGAAATAAGACCGGTAAGATGTTTTTCTCAATTCCAAAAATAGCATACTCAAAGTCGGTAGAGATTAGAACACAATTTGGAACTTACTCGAATCTTCCTCTTTTCCTCTTTTTCTCTCTTTCTCTTCTTTTTCTCACTAAGTCGGCACTTTAGGTCTCAGAAAAGATAAATTGATTACCCTAAAAACGCGTCAATGCGTTTTTATACTATGAACTGGCGCTCGAGCACCTATCTAGCGCCAGCCTACTGCGTTCGGCGCATGAGCGGTCTCTCAAGTGCGCCTCAGGCGTTAGACATTTTGGATATCCTGCTTGAGCGTCCCTCAAGCTCTCCTTAAGCGCCATCTAATCTGGAATTGGCGCTCATGCTTGGGTCAGGCGCCTGTTGCGCACCAATTGTAATTTTTTTCAGATCAGTACAACACATGGGCACTCTCTTTCAAGCCACCGGATAGCAAGTCAAATGAGTATGGACCCTCATATAGGAGTGACTCATAACCCAACACAAAAAAATGAGATGGGACATGAGCTGTTTTTGTTACTAGGAAACAAAAAAAAAAGAAATTGAAATTGAGGCAAGAAACAGCATAAAGGAATGGGGTTGAGACGGATAAAATGCAATGTAGGACATGGTGCTGCATGTTGGATATCAATTTTCAATTGATACCACAATCACAACCTCGGAAAGCTTAGTTGTAAAAACATCAAACTTTGAGCTTATCATCTTCCTTACCGAAAACACAAATCACATCCTTTAAGATGGTAGTTACGGTGTTCTGGAGCTGATAAAACCCATGGAGCTGATAAAACCCATGCTCACAGTGTAGATATGAAGTGATGTATCAGGTCCCTCAGCAACAAAAGATAGTCACCAGTACAATGTATTGTGTGATGAGAAATACTGAATACATGAAACCTATTTTCAACAGCTAACAAACATTTGAAATTTTTTATTCGTATAAAGAACATCAAGTTATGTGCAATCATGTGAGTATATATATGGCATTTTGAACATGTTTAAGAAATGCATCCTGAAAATTCTTGAAGTAAATGTTCTGGTATTTACAACGTAGCCTCAATGATGGTAAGGACAAATAGAATGAGCAAGAGTGCTAGAATTCATTCAATTATGAGAAGAGACCCTCGAATTGCACCTTTCACGGCACTGCTTTCCAATACGTCCTTGTAGATGCTGAGCAATGGTAGACCATTTCTTTGGCCCAAATTTGTCTACTAGTTGAATTATTGTTTCATCCTCCTTTTGATTTCAAATAGAATGTCAAAGTTCAGCCATAAATTCACAACACCATCATATCAAAGGTTTTAGTACAAGTGGAATTAAATTGAGCATAGACTGAAAAGTAATATTTTAGCATCGAAGAACGGAATCACGGAGGAGTCTGATGATACACCTCTTTAGACCATGGGCCTTTGACGAGTTCTGGATTCAAGACTTTCTGCCACCTATGTAAGCATTGAACATCTGTGCGGTCCTTAAAACATTCAGCTGTATATAAATATTTCTTTATTAATAATTTTGCCTAATGTACATAGAATAAGATGTACAGAATGTGCATACAAGAAACAAAGAGTAGGTTTCATATATAAGGTGGGGCCAATCTTTATTTATCTCTGTACTCAAATTTCTTTAAACATCAAGAATTTTCCAATACACTGTATGCCATTTTGATGAAAAGTTGATTATAAGCCAAGGCAGAAGTTGAATGGTCATGGCAATAGAGAAGAGATATGACCATTTTAGTCGATTTGAAGTGAATTCAAGAGCAGAATGAACAAATTTATCAGGACTTCAACAGAAAAGTTAATGGAGCTCAATAAACAAGTCAAATTATAACACAAATTGAAATTGAATCTCCAAACATGGTTCCAGACACTGACAAATAATTTTGCATACAGTAAAATGAAAAAGAAAAAAAAAATCAGCGGGGGAAAATAAAAGAGATAGGGGGAAGTGAGTGGAATCCACAAGGGTCAGATGATTATGGATATATAATCCGCTCATTTGCATTTACTTCAACCAACATATTCACAAAATTGTCCAGCAATCAGCCCAAATTTTGCATATAGGTTGAATGAACACATTAAACAAACAGGGCAGAAAGCTAAAAAGCAAATGCTAAAAGATACAGTACATTAATTTCAAAGAAATCTGCTTAATTTAACCTAACCATATTTGCAGCAGCTATACCTATCTTCTTCCAGTTTTTCCCTTTGAAACGCTGAACAGCTTTGCACAAAATCTCATCCTGAATGCCAAAATAAAAACTGATCTTGTTGAAATTAAAACAAAAAAAAAACAAAAAAAAAAAAAACAAAACATACACACACAAAAGGTGGAGCATAAGAAGGAACAAAAATCATAAACAGAGCGCATGGAAATTTACTTAGGAGAAAAAGGGGGGGAAAGCCTGAGAAAATATAAAACAAAGTAATGAATGAAACAGTATAATGAACTCAATATCGGATAAATAAATACTGCATGCACATCAGATTTACAGAAAGTACAATGTCAGATCATGAATGGAGAGGTGGGAAGAAAATATTCACTGGCAACCGAGAGAAATAAAAGAATCATAGACAACCAACAAACTCTAGCAGGCAATTGTACAAAAAAATAAATTGTTAGAATGGATAGTAAAACTTATTGTAACCAAAAGTGCATGTTCGATGCTTGTAAACATGACAAGCTTGTCCAGCCATTTGTATTGTCTCCAAGCATTTCTGCTCGTGTATGTCCATGACTATTATAAGCGCAGCCCAATGCACAAGTCTCCTATATAATTAGTTCTAAGGATGATCAAATATATACAATTGTACCCTAAAATTGACAAGAGTTTTTTTTTTTATGACAAATAAAAACGTTTTGGTGGAATATTGAGATTATGTTAAATTCCTTCACACTTAATAGTCGCATTCAAGTGTACATAACATAAAAAAGCAGGATGCCCATGACATGTATTTATGAGATGAACTAAATCCTCATTGAATTTTATTTTTCCATCAATGAATATAATGGAAAAAAGACAAGGAGAGGCAGAGAGGACACAATCAAGCAATATTGAGACCAAAACAGAACTCATAAACCCTGGATCAATATTTACCTCTTCGGGAGTCCACTGGCCTCTTGTGGATCGCCTTGTAGGCCCACTAGTCCTACTGAAAACGATAGCAAAACATTACTTTCATAAATGATTTTTTTTTTTTTTATAATTTTGTTGGTGAATTAACATAGTGGAAAGACAAATGCTTAACATTAACAGATGCATATATTATGAAAGGCCAATCATGCAATGTTCCCAAAACTGAGCAGTTTTAAGAATAAATCATTGCAGCTCAAAGGTGTGGAGCAAGCAGTAAAGCGCATGATGATCATGAAACAAATAATAAATTTTTGCATTGGAGTTAATTACAGTGCCAAATTGCCAATCCTATTGGATCAAAAAATACTATGAAATTGTAAAAAACAACTACAGCTCAAGTCTTATTCCACAAAAGGAGCTCCAATAAAGTTGCAAAAGATGCAGGAGAATATAAAGAAGGCTACAATTCAAAGAGTATGAAATGAAATGCAAAGATACCCGTTCGTAGAACGGACTCTCTGTAAACTGCCGTTGGCCCCATCTGGAACAGGAGGTGGTGGCGGCACTGGAGGCAGAGGAGCTATTGTGCTTTCACTTTCCATAATTCCTTGATAGACTGATGAATCTGCATACCCCCAATTCCCACACGATGGCAATTCTGTTCACAATCTAATCCCCAAGGCATCATCAATCTTCCTATAAAGTAGCTGGAGCATCCTTTTAACAAAAATAGATCAGATATTATCAGTGGGAACACATAACACAAGAGATGAGAGAAATAAACAATCATAGTATGCATGGAAATAGCTAAGCAACGGACACCATGATAGGGAAAAATAATTATCAAGAAGATCTTTTTTTTATGGAACATTTACCCAAAATGCCAACAAATCCTCCAAACATAGGTTTACAATTTCGCCTACATCAGTAAATGACCTAGGTTTTTTTCATCTGATCTTTAGACCTGTACATGCTTGCGGCTTTATCTTAACAAATTTTACTGTCTAATCAGTATCCAAGCTTGAAACTAAAAGATTTTAATAGACAACAAAAATGACCGTTCACTCAACCATATATACCCCTATATCTATACAATCAATTGAATTGCCATTATCTCAAATTTAATTAGACCTAAAATGCACACCCCATCTAATCTAACACAGAATTCAAGCACCATGCTCAACAAGCATGAAGAACAACTACCACAAGACCAGATAGCATAGATACTCTAAAATTCTCAGAGTAATTCACTATGTCTTACTGAAAGCACATAGGCATGGAAAATCAGAATTTTTTAAAGCAATTCAAAACCCTAATATTTGAACGAAGTTACATGAAAAATAACTACACCCAGAAAAAAATAAAACAACAGATCTCCAAAATCCGAATCGAATTCAACTAGTCTGAACGCTGCAAGTATCGTATAAGCATAATCGACTATTACTAATCAATGCAGACAGAACTACTATTGAAAACGTCAACTGATAGAAGAGAGTTCCAGTATCCACCATCTCTAACAAATCATATCACGTAGCATATTAGATTGACATTAATAATCGCATTACTTTACATGCGCGAGTAAAAATTTAAGATTTGCGTTATCAAATAAAATATTGAAATTTTTTACAGAAAAATCAGAATAAGAGATTGGATGGAGAACTTGCCGAAACGATCTTCGGATTACGAAAAGAGGATGATCGGATGGTAGAATTAGTAAGAAAGGTTGATGAAGAGATCAACTCAATGCGCATTGCGGATACAATTCAAGAGAGAGAAAGTTCTCAGATGCGCAAGTGCTCTGAGGGGAAGCGAGACCAAACGGTCTGAAAATGGTATTCAAACAGAAGGCGGACAACGTAGTTCAAATTATGTCCAGATCTCATGAACGGTTCAGATCAATTCATGGTTATTTAACACCGTCCATTTGCTTTTTCGGTGTTTTGACCTCTTTGTTGTATTGATTTCCATCCTTAACGTATAGTATCTAAGTTTAATATTTCATAT